>JBBPCY010096517.1:0-21368 GCA_037974405.1 Brachyalestes nurse | reverse complement strand
CACCGACTTGCAGATTGTGCAGCTCACCGTGCTGTTTGTGTGTCTAGAGTGAAGTATCTCCACACGTGATGTGTGTGCAGCTTTATATTATAGCATTACCATTATAGCAGCTGCAAAGAGGGACCGACTCCATATGAAAGTTTATGTATCTGAATGCAGTGTTATTAAAGTCACATTTGGTGTAATGGTCAGGCCTCTTATATGGACAAAAGTAATGGGAGCACTGTAGCTGGTTTTAGCGGGGATTATATATATATATAATACATTTTATTTATATAGCACTTTACATTTTACAAGAAAATCTCAAAGTGCTTACATTTTAAACAAGGAAATACAGCGATTTCGCATGAAACATTGATTCAGTAAACAGCAGAATGACGTGGCAAGCTCATTTTCTTTTTTAATTTGGTGTTTACCATGCTTTGGAAAACAGCTCTTCATACATAAATATAGCACAAAAATTATTATACTTTGATTTAAATTGTGGCCACTAATATTGTGATGTAATTCAACTTCATAGTAGTAAATATTATATTGCCCACCTGGTACTGAATAATCAATCCCTGTGTGCTTTCAGTCGCTGTGAGGCTCTGAGGAGAACCAACACCTTTTACCTCTAGAGCAAATGCAAAGAAAGCCTAACCCCTGGAGACCACTAAAGAACAGACGTGTATTAAAACCACATCAGTTCTATGAAACAAGACTTCCGCTTTAATATCACTGCATGTGACCTAGCAGAAGCCTGTGTGTGCTGCTGCTAATGGACATGACTCATAGAAAACAGAGAGAAACATTCAGCATGAGGCATTCTCCCTCCGCTCCCCCACTTGATCTTCACAGCACCCTCTTTATGGATTGTTGTGAGTTTTTTTTTAAATTATGCAGCCTTTGTTCCGGGCTGCATGATTGTGTCACATCCTCATTCCATGATGTTCATGAGGCTAAAGAGTCAATTCTTCTAATCTAATTGGAAATCCGCCTTTCCATTGCAGGCGTGCCAATGAAGGAATCTATGAACGTCTTGAATGTCAGAAGAACGTCTTGATGCTTTGCTATAGGAAACACGAGCAGGTGTGTGAGTGAGTGTGTGTGTGTTTTTGTGTGTGTGTGTGTGTGTGTGTTAGGTGAGGAGATGGAGCGCAACAAATGGCAACATTTGTTACCTCTTTTCTCTGGCCCAAGGTTTTTTTTTTTTGTACCAATTAAATCCAATGTAATATGCAGCAGATGGTGGTTTATATGGAGCCAAATAAGAAATGGAGTAAATTGGCGGCACTGTTTGTTTGTAATGACTAATTGAAGCACTAA
Source organism: Brachyalestes nurse (assembly GCA_037974405.1). Lineage (NCBI taxonomy): Eukaryota > Metazoa > Chordata > Actinopteri > Characiformes > Alestidae > Brachyalestes > Brachyalestes nurse. Next base: position 20,060 of record JBBPCY010096517.1, on the reverse strand, counting down.
CACACTTCCTTATATTTTGTTTTCTGCTCTCCTGCAGGGAACAGATCTCATTTACTTACTTCAGCTCTGGAGCTCTTTGACGTGTGTAATATCAGGGAGTTGAGCTCTGTTGGCTGTTTGCTCTGCTACGGGCATCGCAAGCTAATCTCCGTTAACCGTGTAAGAACACATTAACTTGTGCCATCTTTATAGTCTTTCTCTCTCTAGCTTCTTTTGTGGTCATTTCAGAGGACATTTAATTAAGCCATTCCTGTCTGACAAGTGAATTAAGTATGAGAAGGACACACAACTCTGTTTGGTCTACAGTGAGGACACTTTGAGAAGAGATGCACAGTCGACTAAAGCTCCAAACTCTCGAGAAAATGTGACGAAAACCTCACCTCGACTAGGAGTTCAGCACGAGGTCATATCTACATGGTGTAGATGACTGCTGTTGATCAGTCAGTACACACACAAAGCAGTTGGTTAGGTCTTTAAAATAATCTAGGAAGGTAAATTAACTCATATCTCTAACATTAGCATCCTTTGCTAACAATACTCACTTAAATAAGCTGTGTTTCTGATGTGATTCTGATGAAAAGTATATTAATACTTCAAAAAGTTTGCCAGTGTTGGATGTGGGACCAGCCGTACTTTTCCAGTTAACAGCAGATAAATGTTTGCCGATACCCGAAACAATGCCAAAATCACCAGCTTTAGCAGAATAACAGCTATTGTGTTGCAAAAATAATGCATTTACACCTAAATACTTTGTTCATACGAGAGATTTCTCTCAAGTTTATCTTACAACAAAGACAAACAGCACCCTGGGAGTGTTGGTGAAATGCTGCCTCTTTTCAGTCCATAAATCATACTGTTGTTCTGAATGGAAGGTATATAAATAAAGATATATGGATAGATATATATGGATAGACTGATGGAGAGAGAGAGAAGATTTTCCTCATCAGTAGGTTATATGGAAGTCAGACAGGACAAAAGTACACAAGTTGTGAGACAAAATAAATTACACAATGAAACGTCACAAAAAAAAAAAACCAAACACAGGTGAATTGTTTGTGTTTTGCTTTTTAATTACGTTTTTTGTGTGTGTACACGCGGCTGCCCGTGGGGCGTCTGCTCCAGTCTTAGTAGGTCACATTGTTAGTCTAGTTAGGAAGGGTCCAGATGGTGCAGGAATGCAACATTACTGAAGGGCACCGCTGTTGACTCAATCGCATTGTTCAAACACACACAAACAATGGCCACACTCACACACACACTCTCACACTCACACACATAGACACACACACACGCTCACACTCACACACACCCTCACAGTTTAAAGGTAGAGCTTGTGATTATGATGCCGAGGGAACAGGTGTTATTTTATGAGTGTGTAATAATGATGAAAATATTATGTCATTGGAATCTGTGAACCATGACAGCACCATCATAGACACACACACACACACACACACGGTAAAAATAGCATTAGGACATCACAGTTAACACGATATACACCTACACACACACGCGCCCGCTTAACATATCCGAAACAAAGCTATTGTTTGTAATTATTATACTTTTATTGGACTCAAACAGCAACACTGATTAGTATGTGCTCTTTAAATAAAACATGCTTTGTTACTTTACTACTTTATCTTACTCCCATTCTGTCTTTCTTTTAATCTCTCTGCCTGTTCTTTCTTTACCTCAGTCTTATTTTCACATCCTTCCTCTCTCTCTTTTCTTAAACCCCTCGTTCTCATGCTTTCTATCCTATTTTTAATCATATTTCATTGTCACACTGTGTGTGTGTGCGTGTGAAAAGTTCAATAGGTTTTGCTGGGATACTGATTGCTGAAGAGTGATTTGGAGTAAGCTTGGCACAACATGCACATGCACAAACATGCACGCACGCACGCACGCTCACTCACACACACACACACATACACACACGCACACCTAACTGGACACAAGAGTCACCAACCTTCAGCAGTCCAGAGCCTGCACATGTTCAAAGTAAAAATGTTTGCAAAGTGCATTTCAGTAAAAATGGGAGCTGAACAACAGAGCAGTTGTGCCCAAACCCAACCCTCAACAATCCACAGTCCTAAAAGGATAAAGCTCTGTATTTAGATTACATTTATCGAAACCTACTGACACACTTAAATCACTCTGCCCTGAGATTCATTACAGACAATCCCTAAGAAACACATCACTGCAGATTACAGAATTTCAAATTGCCCTCCCAAGGAGTACGACAGGAAATGCACTGGTTTATTTTTATTTTCTAAAATGATTCTTGGCCATGTGCCAGCTTATATCACATCTTTGATGTTCATAAATAACAGGAATGATCAGACGTGGCTAAATGACGTCACAACGTTTTTGAACATTCAAACCACCTCCACACAGCCTGCAACTCATTTATTCAATGTTATCCTGGGGTCTACGGGAGCAAGGCAGGGACTCACACTGGGCAGGGCGCCATCCCACTGCAGGGCGCACACACACACACACACACACACACACACATCTACGAATCCCTAGTTCACCTGATGCGCACGTCTTTGGACTGAGGGAGAAATAGAGACCACAGAGGAAGACAACGCCACCACGAGGAGAACATGTAAACTCCACACCAGGCCAGGACCCAGATACAAACCCCCAACCCTGGAGGTGTGAGGTAACAGTGCTACCCACTGCACCACCATTTATATCGAAATGTCTATCAAAAAAAAACCGAAGGACTGCACTGACAATGTTACCTGCTAAGATGATAACATCAAGCAGCATTTATTGGTAATGCTAACTTTACACTGTCATGTTAGTGTACAGAAACAGCTCATGCCATGACACTATATAAAGTGGTACCAACATTTCTACCACATTTCTAAGGTTCCTCACAAATTATGCTTCTATTTACTAAGGCACTATTATTTGTTTGCTTTTAGTTCACTGTTAAAAAAAACAGACCAACATTTTTTAAATATATTACAATCTAGGCAAAAAAAAAACAAACACCTGTTCTTGTTAGCACACTATTCTTGTTCTTCACAGATGTGCCAACACTGATTTGCATTTAGTTACATACAAAATAACGGATGCACCACTTCAAAGTCACAATTTTGAGTATTGTGTGTTTATTTTGGGTTCAGCGTCTGCTGTTTTCTTAGCGTCTAACAATAACAGAAAGAAAGTGGGGCGGGGGGTCCACCCTCAGACAGACCAAATGACCTCTCATAACTTGTATAGTCCAGAGAAAAGTAGGTTAGACCAGAAAACTGGATATTTACTGAGAAATGGGCCATTGTTCCTAAAACTGTCTCCTGTTTTTTCACCCGCAAACAAAGGCTTGGTTTGACAGATGAAGAGTGTCGTCCAAATGCAAGTAGATCTTCAGATGCTCCAAATGCCACAGAATGTGCCACTTACACATGATATGGTCAAATCAGTAGATAGAAGAGTAACAATGTGAAAAATATATTTTACCTTTCAGTTAACTTCCGTAAATTAACACAATATTATTTCATATTTACATAAATTACAAATGGGGTAGTAATATTATACTTTACTCATGCAAAGATCATGCGCAGTGTGTGTGTGTGTGTGTGTGTGTGTGTGTGTGTGTGTGTGTGTGTGGAGACCAGGACTGGACCACAAAGTGAATCACAAACAAACTCCACCATGGGCAGACAACCATACTGAGACCGCTACAAATTCTGGAAGTTCTACACACTAATGATTATGTTACCTTCATTGTACAAGTTACCTTTCAAATCTAAAGAAACATTCATACTTTATCCCACATTTGTTTGTCATGCCACTTTAATGTAAAGCACTAGAATATCATACTAGAGTTCTACTGAGTGATATTTGTCTATATCTTTCTCTTCTTTTCCATAAATATCATGATAATGCAGAGTTTCTGCTGTATCACACCAACTCAATACTCATGCGCACCCAGTTCTTGTTCCTCACAGATTCTTATAAAGTCACCTTGAGTGAAGTCATGTGAAGCTCTCTGTGAGAAGAAGTCATAACGGCCAGGGTTTCTACATCACGCTTTCTGCACAATGTACAATTAAGTACAATTAATTGAATCTGAACCTGATGTGTCAGTCTGGGAAGGCCAGACAGTAACCCAAACACAGTCTCGGCCTAATGGATGTGCCTAAAGCCGGCGTGGCAGCCTCGAACCGGCGTGTCCCACGCAGCACTCATTCTCTGTGAATTAGATGTTGGCTTAATTAGCCCCCTCATTAATCTGCACTCTGACAGTAGCAGGGACTCCGATAACCATCCAGTGTCTAAGAGGAAATTAAGGGACACTATAAAAGTAATGTCCGACAGAGTGATCGAGTGTGTTTATGAGCCACGTACAAGTGTAGGTGTCTAAAAGGTGCCATTAGGAGTAGAACCTCACCTGGTGAGCATCTTCCCATTTCTTTAGGTTTTCCATGTCCAACATTAAGCTGACTATCTGGAAGAATTTCTAAGGAAGAGGAAAACAGGAATGGTGAGTATAAAGAAGAGGAAGAAAACACTCATATTTGGATTTAATTTTGTATTTTTTGTCAGCATGTAGATGCATCTGTGTAGAAGAGTGTGTGGAAGGGGGCGTAATGATACACAAATTCCAAAATAATGTGATTGACCGATTTAAGTAAATAACTATTTCTACTCTTCACTTTTAATAATTGGATTTTTCAATGCTGTTGAAAAGAAACACAGAAAGAAATAAGTGTATGTATGTGTGTGTGTGTGTGTGTATGTATATATGTACGAATAAAAGAATGGATAAATTAAGTCCATAATTTCTATTCAATTGCTAAGTTTAACTTAATGAGGGAAAAACAAAAAAAAAATCCACTATGTAATATTCAGAATATGCAAATAAGCAGAAATTGTGATTTAAAATATGCAAAGTGTGTTCTCTGTAGAGGATGAGTATTTGTTTTTTCCACTTAGCAAAACTTTTGCATACAACTGTTTTTGATTAGTAATGCCTGTGATTAAAAAAAGTCTGAAAATTAGCAGATTTGTTGTGTCTAAAGCTTCATTTTTATCAGGTAAGCGCATAAACAGGAGTGCACTTCACACTCCAGTCTCCAATAACTGCTGCAGGGATAAGTGTTCACCAATCTGCTCCGAGTCTGTGCTCCTCTGGAGGCAGATTTAAAGGAATTAAAATGGGCTTCGCTAAAGTCTCATAAAGAATCATCAGCAATACATTTGACAAGGTTAACGCAAACAGAACATTTTCTTAGAAGAGAAGTACATTTACATGGAATATTGAGTGCTTCTAAATAGAATCATGAAAACCTATTTAGGTCAGTGTGTCTGATATCAAATAATTTATTATCTCTATTTCATTCACAACATATCATTATCGTGCCTCTGTATTGAATAAATAAATAAATAAATAAAAAAGAATACTATGTGTACGAGTACTGTGTGTAATGATTTCACAATAATACTATCCATTGTTTATTTTGTACCCTGATAACATTTCAGTACTTATAATAATAATAATATTTGGCATTGACTGATTGATTGGTTTATTCATTGATTGATTTACCATTTAAGTAAATAAGCGACTATTTCTACTCTTCACTGTCAGTATTAGGATTTCTCAACTCTGCTGTGGGATTTACAGTCTAATGCAAAATCTTCAACATCCCAGTTTGAATGTCATGCTTTGTTTAGTATTACACTAGGTCTTCTAAAGGAAAACAAACAAATAAACAAATAAATAAAAAGAGTACAATGTGTACGATGACATCCCTAATGTCTGGTGTGTGTGTGTGTGTGTGTGTGTGTGTGTGTGTCTACCTGCACGTCGTCGGGAGCTGGGATGTAGGTTGCTCGTTTGAAGGTGTCCGTCACATTTCGGAGAATCTCCACGGAGAATAAGAGGTCACCGCTGTAATAGCTGCGACGGGACATTAACTCCAGGAGACTCCTCACGATCTGAGACATGCCCTCCCCTGCCAGGGTCCTCTGACCCTTCGCAAGATGCTCTCGTAACTGCCAGGAGAGAGAAACAGGCTGTTTGTTTGCTTTTTCTTTTTTTTTTATTACTGTCACCAATAGTATTTAAGCATTCCTTTCACTGCTTTACCATCAGCTTTTAACCCCTTAAACTCTAAGAGATCTATGTTAGTTCTCACTTCATTGTAATGAATGAAGAATTCATAGTAGTTACTAATTCATAGCAGTTACTGAATATCTCTGTTAGTGAATAATTCACAAGAGTTTCTGGGTAATTTGTAGTGGAAATGAATATTATGGTCACTGAGTAATTCATAGCAGATACTAAATAATTAATAATAAGTACCAGATAGTTAATAGTAAATACTGAATAATGACAACTAGTCACTAAAAGACATATTGTAATTAATGAATATTTACTGAATTATTCATAGTAGTTACTGAATAATTCAAAGAAGTTACTAATATATGTAATAGTTACTGAATTATGTTTAATAGTTACTGAATTATGTTGAATAATTACTTTAATAATTACACAGTAGTTACTGAAGCTAACAGCTTTTATTAGGTTTCACTTCATTGTAATTGAAGAATCACTCATAGTAGTTACTAACTGAATAATTAATAATAAGTACTGAGAAAATTCAAAGTAATATCTAAATATATTAGAAATAATGAGTAAGTCAATAGAGTTATGAAATAATTCATAGTAGTTATTGAATATTTTATGGTAATTGCTGAATAGAGTATTTTATTGAATGATGACTAGTCATTTATGAATTATTTACAGTAGTTACTGAATTACATGTGGTGGATACTGAACGATGTATACTGGAAATGGAATTAAATATAATACTGATCGATATGATTACTAACTGAATACCCAGGCTGTAATGTAAGGGGTTATATACGAACACACACACACACACACACACACACACACACACAGAAAATAAGCCCATCGCAAATTACAGAACAATGTTTAAGGTCGGGCCAACAGCAGAAGCTGCAAAGCACAGACAAAGCATCGAACCCATTGATCCGCGTTCAGAGCAAAGTGCATGTTGTTTGGGGAATCGAAATCTACCATAACTGGCACCAATAAAGCAAACTGTGGACCAAATGAAGATGACTGTTTCTGCCACGACTCAGCGAGTGCCAGTGTGCAGTCTAAAGGGAAAAGAGCACCGACTGATTGACTAATGACAGTGTTGTTGGCCCGAGAGGCAAAAGACAATAGCAATCAGAAACTAACTAAACGCTGTCTGATTACAATGAGGGGTTAGTGAACAGGTTAACAGAACAGTCAACCCAATCACATTGAACCCCAGTCCACTCCCTGACCCAACTGGCCACCTTCATTAGAAGTGTCATGCAATTATAGCACAGACAAGGTCAGAGTTTAACTGCTTGAAATTAAGAAGTGCACATAAATGTCAAGTGCATGCCAAGTTTCAGAGCAAAGGGCAAATCAATCATAATAAGGGCCCGTGTGCACATTATCAATATAAACGCACACATCAATATAAAACACAGACCGAAGGGGTTTAAAGAAGGTAGGTATGTTTACCGATGGTTCAATATTAGTCTAATTAAGTTGTGACCATGTTAACAGCATGGTTCGAATGTCATGGTCCAACTAGATGACGGTGATGTGCCTCAGGTCGATACCGGCCAGACTATTTGAGACAGTTCTAATGTTAAGTGACTCCACTGACTCGTAAACTGAGCTTTTGTTGACATTTGGTGGCCTTTTGTTTGAGTGTGTGCACTTTGAGGTCAACTTTGATCAGAAATGATCTTAGCCAGCAAATTCAGCCGATCACAACTTGCATAAACTGCTTGTCTTGAATGTATGCAATGATGACAACAATAACACCAATAGTTTGAAATCAGTTTTAAAATGCATTATACATGTATAAAATGTACACTATATTATATATTCCATTCTCCATGCTCTCGTATATTGTTCCTCTTTTCATTTTTCACACTCAATATAACTGAATGTTAGTTTATTTGTTTTACAGCATTGGCCTATCATATACTATATTAAGTTTATATTGAAATTTTACTTTTAACCCAGATTGAGACCCATTAGTTATAAAGCAAGTGTCCAAACGTTTTGAAAGTTTTTGGTGGGACATTTAAACAAAGAATGAGTATAGACTATATAACACAGTGGTATATGTCCACAGTTGTGTATGGATGAACAGACTCTGGAGTGGGGGTCTGTGGGAAAGACCCATGTACACACCTATCCAGACAGCACTACACTACTGCGTAAGGGCCAAACATTTACAGTTAGGAAGAGACATCTCTAGTTTCTCTAGTCAGAAACAGACGTCATTATACAGTCTTATACAAAAGTTCGGGTATGCCCTGGTCAAATTGCTTTGCTATTTTTTCTGAAAAAAAAAAAATCCTCTACCTGTTTGTCTGTCGTAATACAAAATGACAGTTTATCTACAGAATTTAAGGAAATGGGAGAAAAATGCATAAAATATAGTCTGTGCCAAAGTTTTAGGGCATTTTAAATGATGTTCAGCATTTAAATTAACAGGAAAAATGGCCTTTAGACAATGCATAAACTTATTTTAAATATGACAACCATGTAATTCGACTGGGGGCATTTCTTTGAATGCAACTGCATATTAAACAAAAAGAAGCGCATATATTTTTAAATGTTGAGAAAGTCACATGTGGGTGGTAGTCAAGAGGAATTTCACAATTTAAAGTCAGACTATGCTGCATGGAAAATGGAATTGTAACAAAATGAGTCTTTTTAAAGCTCTTTTTGTTACGTGTAGTTTAACCAGAAAAAATGCAAAAAATGTCACTTACAGATAAATGTAAATATCTATACTCAAGTGAGATGCATCGGGCGAAGCTCGGAGGACCCCAGATAGCAACTCCATTAGAGTCCAGCAAACAACGACGACTAGCAGATCCTGCGAAGAGTGGGGGGGAAAGACAGATATTTCAACACTGTTGCTTAATATGGCCAAAATAAAGTGACCCCCTTTTTCTATGCAATATTGCCTAGCCATGCTGAATAGCAAGCATACTAGAGCTAAAGCCTCTTTCTACTGGTCCAAAAGTGCCTTCTCTGCCTCTGGTTACTAGATAAGATCAAGAAAAAAATATTTCTTCAAAACATGCAAGCCCTGCTGCAAAGCCCGTTTACTCACACTTGCATCATGCTGCCTCAATGCAATGGGCCATGACCGCACTATCACCCGTCTACCCATCTGCACAGGGCAGGACAGGGCTGCATACACACACTAATCCACAGGGAAACACTAGCAAAGTCCCCTGGGTGGAGGCTGTGTCCGCTTACCTGCCTGTAGGATTTTTTTCTTTTTTCCATGGGGCATATATTATACTCTTGCTTTGACCTCATTCACCACTGTGTTTTGCACTCAACACTTCAAAGGCATCATTTATTAGCTGTCTGTGCTTTTTTACTAGGTATAAATCAATGAGAGCCCAGGGGCTATTTCAAGCACGACATCAGAGATATATCATGTTCAAGACTTGGGGAAAGTAAACACTAAAAAAATAATAATGAAAATAATAATACTAATAAAAAAGGGACAAAAAGAGAGAAATATGCACGGCTTGCACCGTGCCTGTGCCTGAGCTGCTCCGGCCTGAAACCTGCCCTTTAGGAAACGACTAGAATTCTCTGCTCACTGTCACATTAAGGCCTCCTTGGATCGCATTCCAGCTATTAACTGTCAGCATATTCCACAGTCATCACCAGGCTCGTAAACAAGAGCGCATTGAGCTTCCACTCACGCATCACTCTTCAATGGTCTCCTAAATGAATGTTCATTAAGTGGAGAGAAACCAACTTCTTTTGACCGCAGTCTTGAGCGTGTTGCCTGTGGTACATTTTGGAAATGACTAATTGCATCTCTGATAGCGTTTTATGGTCTGGTTTTACTGATCATAAAATCTTTTAATAAAGTCATTTTTCATGAGTTGGAACTAGCACATCATTTTTTTCAGCACAGTGCAGTTGGTTCTTGTCAGTACCGCAGCCCATTTATCCTTTGAGTTTTTCTTATTTTACTGTTTTCAAACACAGTGGTCACGCTGGGTATAATACAATATTTAAGCCTCTTTATATACAACATAAATCATATTTGTGTGTGCTCTGATGAGTTGCTTTTGGAGAAATGTACTCAGATGCCTATCTGAGCACGATGTCAGATCAAAGTGCAACGCAACATGGCATATTGCTTAATTACCGCTGATAAAATCTTTAGTAAGACTTTAATCCCCACAACTTTCTTTCTTTCTGTCTAATGAGGATACTGGAACAATGAATGGTCTGATTATCACTTAGACAAAGAGAGAATTAGTGAGCACGAGTGCACCGGTAGGTAATGAAGTGGTTCTTCGAATGTGTGTTTGCACATGAGAGCTGAGGTGGGCGGCTTACCAGTGGCGTTTGATGGACACTTGTTGTAGACAGTCTCTCCAGCTGAAGCTCTCTTCCATGTCATAGAAACCTGGTACTCATCCCTGCAGATTTCCTCAGGCGCTGCACAAAAATACATACCATGTGAGACAGCAGGAGTGTGTGTGTGTGTGTGTGGCTGCAAACTTACACCTAAAAAATATTCTTTAGAATAATACATTTTTGGTGTTATAATGAACCATTTTACAGTGATTCTTCAAAGAAATGCATACCATTCATAATTAGGTTTTCCATCATAGAGAAGAATCATTTAATCTTGCAATGAATTCTTAATACATTCCATATGTTCCGTGTATAATCATTTATTTTACTAATGATCCTTTTTCAAGAGTTTGGACGCACATAATTATCTAGATTGTCACTATGTGATATAGGTTAAGATTTCCCATTAATAGAAACAAGTGGGGAAACTATATAAAAAACCATTATTCCTCCTCCGCCAAACTTTATAATCAGCATTTGGGCATGTAATGTTCTCTTGGTGTTCCCCAAACCCAGATTTATCTGTTAGACTGTCAGATGATGAAGTGAAGTTCATAACTCTAAACACTGTGTTTCCACTGCTCCAGGTGTTTTTTATAACACTCTAGTCAAGGTCCTGTGACATTTAGGTTTGTGCAGTGCCACTCGCCATGGAAGCCTTATCCATAAAGCTCCTACCAAACAGTTCTTGTGCTGACGAGGACAGTTCATTTTTCTACACTTCAGAACACAAAGGTCCTGTTTTGTGAGCTTGTGTGGCCTGCAGCTGTTCCTGAATGGTTTTACTACTCAAAGGCACTTACAGTTAAACTTGACAGCTCAAGCAGGAATGAAATTTTACAAGAAATGTATCCTCTGACAGATCCAAGTTCCATTTTGAATGTCACTGGACTCTTCAGGAAGATCCATTCTACGGTTCGTTTCTGTCTAAGGAGACATGGTTGTGATTTCAAGCACCTGTTAGCAATGGGTGTGGCTGAAACAGTCAAAGTCATCAATTACAAAGAGTGTTCACAAATCAGTGTCAATAAGACTGTCAGGTATATTTATTTATTTATTTTAATCTATTTATGTATTCATCTATTGATCTATCTGTTTGTTTGTTCGTTTATTCATTCATGCATTCATTCATTCATTCATGCATGCATACATACTGACATACATAACTTTACTTTTAAAAACCAAAATGGCAAAACCTAAATGGCACTATTTCTTTTAGGACCCGAAGATTTGGGTTAGAATAGGGATAGGCTGTAACAGCCTTGCCCCATTCCGTTTCTCTCTATCTGGTCACTTCTTTTACCTCTTTTCCACTGCACTGGTGCTGCTGTTGTGCCAGTGATGAAGTTGGGAACCAGTAAAAAGCAGCCTGCACTTCCACTGACTTGACAGGCCAGTAGAAGCTAGGTGACAACACGGCAAACACACCACAGACCACACCCACTACACAAAGCAGCAACGGTGGAACACATCTCGTTTTTCAAAAGCTTTGAGTATATACTTAAATAACCAAACATCAACATTTACATCTACTGGACCTTAACCGTTACCCCTTTTTTAAAGATCTTTCTTTTTGTCTCTGTAGAGCTTTTTCAGTTTTTTTTAGCTTTTTGTTATTTGGTCCATTGATCAGTCATATCCAGCAACTTTCACTTCTTCCCTTATATCTTCATGCCTCTTTCTTTCTTTGTTTGCTTTCTAATTTCTACAAAGACCAGATTTTAGCTAAAAGAGCATTAATTTCTTCAACTTTATCTAAAGTTGCCTAGATGACTCCACCCACTTCTCATGTCATGACAGGTTCTTGGTTCCAGACCAGCAAAGTTTCAGTGCCAGTTAGGATTAGAGAGCCAATTTTTTCAGGGGGAAAATGTGGCACCAGTTCCAGATTGGGAACCAGCATTGGAATGGCACTGGCACCAGTACAATGAAAAAGGACTATGCATATTCTGTTTTTGTTCTATAAATAAAGTCCAGCTGGCAGATACGTCCACCTCTTGCCCTCCCTACCTAACATTACATAGGCAAAGAATATGACCCCAAAATCAAACGTGTGCGTGTGAGTATTTGTGTTGGCATATAAAATGTGTGCAAATACATCCAAGACACATATAACACCACTTCATTTCTTCCACTTAAAACTGTGAGCCGCCTTTAGTCACCACATCAAAATGCATTTCCCTCTGTTTGACTCCCTTCAAAACAAGGTAAAAACTCTGCCTGTGAAAAGAGAGGGCAGGGATGAAAAAGTAAAGAGACATCCAGGGGAACCTTTCCTTTTTCATCTAAATATATGCTCCCCGACAAAGTTATTGGACAGATCTTTGTCTTCAGGATCTTGGCACAGTGCTATCAAAGCCTCGCGCCTGATATAAGCTCTGCGGCAATGTCTGACATTTATTTAATCTATAGCCTCCCAAAGCTACAGTCAAAGATGTGCTTATTAAAATTTGCTGTTTGCTGCACTGCCTGATACGCTGACAAATCGCGCACAGCAGCGCTTTGAACAATTCGCCCGAGCCAAGGAGGACCTGCCTTTGCTGGAAAAAAGAGGGAAAGAGGAGAAAAAGAGAAGAGTGATTGTCAAACGGAAATAGAGAGAGAGAGAGAGAGAGAGAGAGAGAGAGAGAGAGAGGCCTACAGGTACACAGACAGACAGGCAGAAGAAAGGAGAAAGGAAGGAGGCCCAGAGATGTAGGGAGAGAATAAAAGAGGGAGGGAAAGAAACGCAGAGAAGAAGTGGCGCCTAGGCCTGAGGACGACAGAAAGATGGCAGATGCCCAGAGACAGTGGAGAGAAGACAGAGAAGCGAGGAAAAGAAAGACACAATAAAAGCACCTTATGTAACATCCAAAAACAGGCAGAAGGCCATCATCCATGTTCAGGATGCCTAAGCAACAAGCGCTGAGAGTTCTGCTGGAGCAGAGAGCGGGTAAAACCTAATGTGAGGTAAAACGTAACGTGGATATTTTATATTGACTGATTCAAGTAGAACAAGCATTTGATGGTCTTCTCATATTTCCAGAACAACCTCATCTGCGAATTTCCACAGCAATCCGACACAATCTAAAGATTAATCCTGAAGACAGTGCAGCAGCAAAACAATTACTGACTTATGTGAATCAATTCTATACTTCACACATTTTTATTTTAATCACCCTCTTGATGACTGTAGCATAGCAGTTCTGAAGCATACAAATAACTCACAGAGAGAACCAGCCAGGCAAAGGCACAGCCTCTCCAAAGTTTTAACAATGAGTGAAGCCAATGAGTACAACAAGGTTTATGCACAGATGCTATAAAATAAAATATCTAACTATAAAAGGGCACAAATCATATAATGTTAATAAAATATGTTGTATGTATGGTGTAGAACTCTTTTGGTTCAAATAACATTGAAAATACTGAAATCTTGTTAGAATGAACCAAAATATAAGTTTAATAGTGTATGTTCTTTTTATATACAGTTCAAATACTTTCAAATAATATTATTCAGATACTTCTTCTGTAGTAAAAAATGTGTTCCATTGTACCCCATTTCCTTCTTTTAACCAAAAGCATTCGGACATCTCTAGTTAGCCAAAAGTATTAGAATGTTTCATTCATCCCAGGGTATTTGACACACTAGTCTAATCAAAAGTGTTTGGATGTCTCCTTTTAGCAAAAACATATTTGGACATCATCTTTTAGCCAAAGGTCTCCTTTAAGCCAACAGATCTTGGGCATCTCCTTGTAGTCAACAGTTTTTGGACCTTTCCTTTTAGCTGAAAGTATTTGAACCTATTGTTTTAGCCAGATGTTGTTGGACATATTTTAGTTAAAATTATCTGGACCTCCATCCTTCTGGCAAAAATGTTTGCATTCATCCTTTTAGCCAAAAGTTTTTGTTTTTGCCATCACCTGCTACAGCATCTGGGAACCGCTTAAGCTGTGCAGTCACACTTCGCATTATCTAGTGGAAACTCTACTTATGTACTGAGCTATGTAATGAGTCCCAGTTACTTTTGATTTGCATTCTGTATCAGGTCCTCATGTTATCAAGACTATCAAGTCTGTGTTTTCAGCACTTTTTTCCATTTGCAATTCAACAATGAAAGAATATGGCAACATTGTGTTCTTACAAAAACAAAAACTGGCATTGATTTAAATTTAAGGCCAAATTTCACATCTTACTTCAAAGAGCTGCAAGGAAAACAAATGCTAAATTCTGTGCTCGCTAGTCATCACTGCACACTTGTTGAGCTCGACCGTTAGGACCCCAGGTCACCACCTTCCCGGGTCTGCAATCACTGGCGTCTCACGCCGAGATGTCCTCGACTGGTTCAGCAACTTTACATTTTTATGCAAAGCGACTTCCATTCCCTAACTACAGGGGACAGGCCGGAGACTTGGGGTTTTGCTCAGGAACCCAGTGGTGGTATTCAGAGGCAGGATTCAAACCCATGACCCAAAGGTAGGTATCCTACCCACTAGGCCTCCACCACCCCACCTTTGACTCGCCACATCAAAGGGCAACTGCTGTTTAAAGCTCCAGCGGCGTATGTTGTTCCTGTTCCTGTAGTTATGGACTAGAGACTCACAGCTACTCTTACTGACTCTTAACTTGACCAACTCTGTTAGCCAAAGATGGCCAATATGTCGATCTGTTCATTCATGAAGGCCTTCTTTTGTCAGTAATCTCAATAGAGACTCTCTTTCCCTTTCCCTCTGGGTCTACCAGAGGAGGATTCTTCTTCCAGTTTAGGGGGTTTTTCCTCACATCTGTCGACTTTGGCTTTCTCACTAGGGGCTTGGACTCTTGGTTGACAACTTGGTTGTAAAAAGTGCTATATAGAAATAAATCGCTGGTAATACCTGAGACTAGATTTAGTTCCTTAGTAAAGACATTCACACACACACATACACACACACAAACCCACCTGGGCACTTCTTGTCATTGCATGCGCGAACCTCTTCCCCATCACCATCGCAGGGGTAATCCTGGGCCCCCGTGCTCTCACACATTCGGAAACGGCGCTGCCAGCCGGAGTCACATGTTTTAGAGCACAGACTCCAGTGATTCCATGCCCCCCAGTTACCCCCACCTGAGAGAGCCAGAGAGTGAGAGAGTGAAGGGGTTAAAGGAGAGAAAAAGGCAAAAACTAAGGCAACGGGCGCATATGACTGTTTTCCCTTGTGCATCCAAACCACGTCCGTTGGTTCATGTTCTCTTTATTTTTTACTTTTTCTTCATTTTACAACAATAATGAAGTCACTGGAAGCATGAAATACAGACTTACTTCAATAAAAACTATTGGCCTTTTTCCAAATAGAGCTGTTTAAAGCCCCTCTACCTTACAACACAACCACAAATTATCTTTGAACAAGGCACGCATAGTAATTAGGATGATATATTGACTGTGGTTCATTTTCTGCTTCAACTTTTGGGAATGTTTTTTAAATGTGTTTTTCTTGTTTAGACGGGCATTTACATCTTTATTATCTAGTTCTATTTACAATGTGAAACAGATGTATGGCTCTAATTTACAGCATAATTTTTACACAGTTCCAGTCAAAAGCAAACATTAACGCAGGTGCATCAAACTTTTTGGACTTTTGCACCAACTGCTGTAACAAAACTTACTATACGTGTTTCTAGGCAGAGTTAAGCTAGAAAGAACTTGGAAAGCACAACTGCTGGCAGGTTCAGAATTAATGTCCCCTTTAATATAAGTAAAAAACTACCCAGGCTTTAATGATCCAACATATGAAGAAGCCTATGAAGATACTAAATCACTGTTTAAGCATGATTTCTGAAAATATCTACAAGAAGTTTAGTCAAATGGGCATTTTCTTTAAAAACTGTGTCCAGAGGTGTCCCCTAATGTAAAAAAAAAAAATCTGTATGTGCTGAAAATGCATTCAAATGACAACCACAGTTTACTACACAGGCTGGAGTGCACTCGTGTGTACAGACTGGTCTGATGAGTTTTCTTGCAGTCATCACAAAAATCCAATTATTAAAAATACGTGCTGTGATCACGATTTAGGGCTTTTTCTCGTACTAGGACAACGCTTCACTACCCTGTATTTTCGATAGTATCAAGGGTAACTAGTGACTGAGGGACAGTAGGAGAGAAATAATGAGTTGATTCCTTATTGTATTTGTTTGCAAAGCAGTTAAAACAGATGGAAATGCCATGAGATGGGGAAAGTCCCTAAACCTAAACCTAAACCTAACCCTAACCCAAACCCAAACCCTAACCCTAACCCTAACAGTCACCAGTTAGCGCAGATACTAGCGGTGTTACGCACTGCGCATTAAAATACAGGGTAGTGAAGCGCTGTCCTAGCATGAAAAAGTGAAGCGTTGTCCTTGCATGAAAAAAAGCCCTAAATCGTGATCACAGCACGTATTTTGATTCGGGTTTCCTGCACGAAAAGTCGCGAGTTCGGGTTGCGTGTGTACGTGTGTTTTAGCTTCTTTATTTAGGATCAGCATAACAAAGGTACAATATATTATCTGTGTTTATAGTATAATATAAGACAATATAATATAACATTGCATACACATAATACTGACGCTATTTTTGGCTTTCATTCATTCATTTCCTCATATGATACTGACAGATGAATGTGCAACTGTTTCATACATTCATTAATTTATTCATTCATTCATCCATCCATCCATCCATCCATTAATGTATGAAACAGTGGATGAGTGAAAGGATGAGTGAGTGACTGACTGACTGACTGACTGTGTGTGCGTTTGTCTTTGGGTCACACCTCCGCAGGATGGGTTAGTACAGTCTCGTGTTTCTGCATGAGGTCCCTTGCACTCAGCCCAGCCGTGCACAGACACACTGCAGCGCCGCTGCCTCTGCTGAGACCCCACACCACAGGATACAGAACAACGAGACCACGGGGACCAGTCCAACCACTGACCCTCCACTACAGAGACAGAGACAGAGACAGAGAGAAAGAGAAAGAGAGAAGGACATGATTAAAAAAGGAGAACAGAACAAAAAAAAAACCAGCAGTAAAAGAGAGATAAAGCAGAAATCAACGATGTAGGGTACATTTCCAGAAAAGGAAAAGTAGACATGGATACAGACAATTGCAGAGAATCAGGCTGCGTCTGTATACAGTGAACTGAAAAAGTTCGATCCTTTCTTTATTCAGACAACATGCTCCTGCATGAGTCAGTTTCTGAACAGGGAAGACCAAGGCCAGTCAAACTCTATGCTACATCACTGAAAGCAGGAGTTGTAATAAGAATGGTGCTGTCAAAATGTATTCAATTCTGAGGCACATTTTTATACATGTATACACTTCTGAATGTATTTCACATTCATTTATGCATTGGATGACACTCTTGTCCCGAGCGACGTATAATTTAATCGTGTTATGGCAGGAGACAAATTTAACGTTAGGAGTCTTGCCCAAGGATGCTCATTTGTGTACTTGCCTGAACAGAGGACAGATCTCAACCAGCTAAGTGAAGGGCAGTGGATGTATCTACTATGCAAGATAAGGAGGATCAATGAAATAAGCAGATATTCTGGCCAGTTTATTACAATTTTGTGATTGTTTTTCTTTTATTATTTTACCAATGATATGCCTGAACATTGAGAATCTGATGCCAATTTTTGCATTTTGTGTAATTTTGGTTGGACTGTTGTAATGAATGACTGTTTTAATTAATGAGTTGAAATGTGAAGGCCAGCTCCTGGAACTTGCTCCACGGGGATGATTGGGTGACGTGCATCATTGGGAAGACCGAATGACTGAATGGTCCAGCTGAATGAGCTGGATACCCAATAAGCTTACATTACTGGTATGATTTAGATTGTGGAGATAGCATATTGGATAACGCCATCAGGCAGCACGCAGAAGCCTGAAGGCTCAATTTTACATCCGAGAACACATTGCTACACTAATAACAGTCCATAGGCTAGACTCCTAACACTTTAATTCTTTTTGTAATGAGACATGAAGTTCATCTGTGCTCTTTAAACACTGACAATATCTTGGTACTGTCAGAAAAGAAACCTAATTTATTATTATAATTAAAAGATCATATTTCCACCCCTAGATGTTAAGTTTTCCTCAGTAAGTTGCTTGCAGTTACATACTGCCAGCAAAAAAGGCTCCAAATCCTGAGATGTATTTAGTGCTGTTTTGACAACACTGTACCTGTCAGTGAAATGCTTATATGGCTAAAAAAAAAAAAACCCTCAGAAATACAACCTGGCTTTTAACAGGTTGTCTTGCTGAGTTTTTTTTCTTTATGAACGGTGACATACTGAGGATTTAATTTTTAATTAAAATAAAAAAAAAACAAAAAAGGTGTCATTTACTAAGGATAAGCTAAGGCACAATGAGAGAAGAAGTAGTAAAATGTGGCTTAGTGGGATAAATAGCTAAAGCAGTGTGCATACAAAGTGAAGGTGGTCTTAATATCACCCATCTTGTAATTGTTATCTAGCGAGAACAGTGTGAAATAAAAGTGGATTTCAAAGGATAAGAGTTTGAAAAAAAAATGAACTGGTAAAACAGATTTTTATCTGAGGGCAATTAAATGGAAAATTGGACTCTGATAACATCAAAACTGAAATTAATGAGGGTTTTCTTTTGACTTTGATAACAGGAGGATATTGTGAGTGCTCACTGAATTGTGGGGGGGGAAGGTGGTTTGTATGGTTAATATTATATATAAAATGGAAGGCTGAAGAAGATCCGGTACACATTCTCCAGTTTTGAAACACCCTGAGTCTTAGACTTTAAACTGTCAACTCTAATCATTATTTAAATGTAAGCATTATTTAGTTTTACGTGTTCCTAATAACTGCAGAACTACACATAAAACAGTGTAACAGCTGTAGTACAGTAGTATAGCTTACATGCATTAATCTATTTTAGTTGTTACTAAAGTTTATCAAATGTAATAATTTAAATGTACCCTAATTAAATGTAACAATTTGGGTAAAATCTGAAGTTGATATATCCATAGAATTACATAAGCTGCACTACTGTAATCCATTTGTAATAATGAACACAGTCACACTGGTATTGAATGTGTTGCTACACAGTTAATTGAACTGTGTTGTTTTGACAGACATTTTATATT
Source organism: Brachyalestes nurse (assembly GCA_037974405.1). Taxonomy (NCBI): domain Eukaryota; kingdom Metazoa; phylum Chordata; class Actinopteri; order Characiformes; family Alestidae; genus Brachyalestes; species Brachyalestes nurse. Next base: position 507 of record JBBPCY010096517.1, on the reverse strand, counting down.
ACGTTTTGTAAAGCAAGGCAACAAAAACAGCAGAGTACACAGTGCATTTATGCTAATTGTACTACCATTAATTATAGTGCATTATGTTGCCGATGGAACAAAACCTTATTCCTCCAGTTCTCCTTTTTTCATTGAAAACTTGAAAGTGGCAGCTGCCTTTAAGACTGTGCCAAAATGTTCTGATGAATGGACCAATAGAAAATTAAAAAGACAACAAATCATTATTTCTTTTTACAGGCTGTCAGCAAACAGCCAGCATCTCATTTACCAAGGAAAAGTAACTGTGACATCTTGTACAATATGTATCTTTTCAAAAAATGAGTATGTATTGCTGATCATGAATGATTCATGAGAACAGTTTTGTGTAAATTGTTAAAATGAAAAACACATACACATATACACACACACACATAGATTGCACACAGGTGTACTTGATTTAACTTATTATGTGACTTTTGCATTTTAGGGGCTTCATAGCAAAGGGGTGAATACATATGCACATGACAG
>JBBPCY010096454.1:0-19420 GCA_037974405.1 Brachyalestes nurse | reverse complement strand
TAAGGGATTGGAGGTGTTTAAAGGAGTGAAGTCCTCCCCCCCCCCCCTCCCCCACCGGCAGGCACTCAGACAAGAGCCAAAAGATAAACTGCAAACTGTGTTTCTCTCTTTCTCTCCCTCCCTTATTCCTCACCCATACTCTTGGTTTACCTCCGCCTTGCCGCCGTCCACTCCCCCTCAGCCCCCTTCTCTTTGTACAAAGGGCATGCAATTAGGAATCATCCCGGTCGGCGGAAATGAACAATATCGAGATTACACTGAGCCACTGAGATCACACACAGCTCACACTGAAACCCAGTATCAGTCTTCATCCTGGCTGATGAAGAGCCTGCAGTGACGGCTGTGGCCGTTTGTGTTGGCTCTACTGGTACAAAAGCGGAAACTAGCCTTAAGTCCCGCGCACATCGTTTGATCAACAGGTATACCTCTGTTTACAGTTTCATAGGGCTGTAAAAGTATTTCCACTGAGGTTGAGAATGACAATGAGCAAGGCAAGGGAAGTTTATTTAAATGTGTTTGAGTAAAAATGCACTTTTCCATAGGTATGCAGGAACTGTGCTGTACCTAAACCGTACTGCTATGGTACGGAAGTTGACACTTAAGAGTTTTCAGTGCATCTCAACACAGTAACGGTGTTTCTGACGCATTGGTTTATGGCCGGTCATTGTCCCAAAGCCACGTTCATGGAGTCGGCTCAGCGGAAGGTTTGTCTGCCAGACCTGCCTTTGATATTGGGGTCTTTTATTATTTATAGCCTTTTTTGAGTTACTTCATTTTTTCTCAGCATTCTTTAGCTGTGTGAAGAATACCTAACCCAGCTAACTTGTTAACAATGGCCTGGTACACCTTTGCATTTCTCTCAGCATTAAAAATTAATTTGTTGCATCATTGAAAATTCCCACTGAAATGTATCTTCAACCCGATAAGATCGACTTCCCAGTGTGTATCTGCATTGTTTTTTTGCACAGCCAGCAAAGCAACAAAAAACTAAAAAACAATAAAAAGCAATGGCCTCTTTCCAAGGGCATCTGTACTCACGATGCAGTCAGCTCGACTGCTGCCTGTTTTTGGCCCTGCCATCAAGCTGGGCTATGACAGTATGGGTATGCCTTGGACATGGATCACTCACTATGTATGTGCGGTATGGTGTGGTTTCTTTGCTAAAAGTCATTCAGTTCCCAGGAGATCATGCCACAGCCCTCCGTGGCTGAGAGTCCCAGGGTTTACTCACAGCAGGCACAGTTGCTTCGTACTATGCCTGAGCATGATCGTGCTCCTCACTCGCGCACTGGTCTGAGCTCACATTGCTCTGTCCCTGGCAAGCTTGCAACATCACATCACTCACTGCTTCATCCTTTTTGTCCGGTGAGCTGCCAGATTTACGGAGTGCATTCCTTTTATCCTTTAAGAAACGGGTCCTGCAATTTTTTCAACTCTTCACCACATTCTTCAGTGGTTCTTTGGTCCACGAGCATGAGGAAAGTCAGCAAATGTACCCGACATCTTAGAATTCTTGTGTTTCATGTCCAGTTGTTCCTGTATTCTCTCGTCTGCCCAGATTTCCAGCAAACACTGCACCTCTGCTGGACACCAAAGTCATCGCTTTGCTGCCATGTTTGTTGAATGAGTACAGTCGGATTCAAGTTCTGTGCCTGTTAGCATTCACATTGAACCATACCATGCTGAACCGTGCTTGGCCCCACCTTCTTACACTGGTACATTTCAGAGCAGTTACATCAGTCAGTCATACCCGGGCACAGCACAGACTGCCTAGTGTGAGAACACCCAAGAGAGCATAGTTGGCCTTGTTCCATCTGGATGGGCAGGATGGCCATGTACCCACCCAGACAGAACAAGATCAAGGTCCCGTGGGTGAGTAGAATGGCCCTCCCTCTCCCCCATCACACAGCATTGTGCTTTGTGAAGGGGGACCATCAAACTGCATGGTGCTGTGTGATGGGGAGAGGGAGGGCCATTCTAACCACCCAGATGGAACAAGGCCAACTGTGCTCTCTTGGGTGGTCCTCCCTCTCCCCCATCACACAGTACAATGCTGGCCAGCATGGTCACCTGTTAGCTGACATAACAGAATTAGCAGTTAGGTTTTAAAAATAGCTAAATGCTGGGAACATCTCTGGGAGACCCTCTGGGAGTCGGTTGCCTTTTTGTGCTGCTTAAAAACATAATGCTGCTTTACTGTGATTAAGAAGTGAAGAGCAATCGCAAAGGGAGGGGGTGGGGGAGAAAGGGGCACTAACTAACCAGCTAACTAACATGGGGTATAAATGCAGCAAGGAGTTGGTCGTTTGCAAAAAATTATCTCGCTGTAATACTTTTTAAATTATTTGGTAAAAACTAAATGGGTTAAGTTGCGAACTGCTCCACCCTACCCATCCCATAATCACACTCGTTAACACCCTAAAAATGAGCTGACAGACGAACTGCTGCTTTTCTAGTTTAACTTTGCCAGCAGTTGTACTTTATCATTTAGAATAAGGCAGCTGAAGTGAAGTGAAGTGAAAGGCTGTCATACGTGAACACACCTCAGCACACAGTGTGAACAGCACGAAATTCTTCCTCTGTATTTAACCCATTTAACCCATTCACCAAGTGAAGCAGCCGGCAGCCAGGAACACAGCGACCGGGGAGCAGTGTGTGGAGACGGTACCTTACTCAGGGTACCTAGAGCAGAATTGTTGGTGGCCTAGTAGTTAGGGTGTTGCCCCTGGAATCAGAAGGTTGTGGGTTTGAATCCCAACTGCTAGTGTTATCACTGAGGTACTCTTGAGCAAGGCACTATCAACACACAGTGCTCCCCAATCGCCCCATTGGTGGCAGCCCCCTGCTTCACTTGGTGAATGAGTTAAATGCAGAAAAAGAATTTCACATTGTGTGGTGTGGTCACACGTGACTATAATGGGCCTCTTCATAAATACACTTTTTGAAATTAATCTTAAATTATGTCGCAAACTACACATGTACATTAAAAAATGCAATTACAAATACATGAGTAAACTCGTTCCCTGCGGTGGATTGGCGATCTGTGCAGGGTGTGTCTGCACTTAATGCCCTATGAGCTCTGGGATGAGTGGCTCAGACAATGGATGGATTGATGGATAGATGGAGTGAATTAGCCATTTCTAGTCAGCAAGTGAGTTTGACTAAAGTCAGGATTACACTGCTATGCCATGACTACCTTCTTGAAAAGGAGCCAAAAAAACCCAATCTTGCAAAAAAGTGCAGATCTTTCTGTTCAGGAGTATCATCATTTGGGTTATAGTGACCCAGCAGCTTTAAATAGGTACATCTGGTAATATTAATATTGGGAAGTAGGGATGGTTTATCCGCCTCGTTTTCACTTTCCTGCATTTATTTCCACTGTCACTAAGAATGACACATCCACTTACCCAGCACTGCACCAGATCTGTAAAAATAAATTAAAATGATCCGACATTCGGCTAGAAAAGAAACAGGCATTTTTAGGATGTATGCAGCACTGGGGGAAGGAGGCGGGGAAGGTGGGTTGGTAGGTTAGACCCTGTAAAAGTTGTGATGTTTTGTATTGTGAAAGAGAGTAGCAGGGTACATTTGTTCTCACCTGAGGCAATGCAGCTGGTGCAGACTGGAACTGCTTTTTTCTTCTGCAACAGCACTTTGATCTCTGCAAATCAAAACACCACATCTGGGCAATACTTCACCCAACATCTGATGGGGTGACCACTGGAGCAAAAATGGAGATTATAGGTCAGACATGTGTTTTCTCAAACCCAGCACAACGCTGGCCAGGTCGCTTTTGCTCGGACGGTCCACAAAACGCAGAGACGCGAGTCAGGCTGGAATGTAAATCATTAATCAGGGTTCTCCTGCTGGCCACCAAAACAATCAGTTATGTTTTAGCTCCCTGCAACACGCTGAACGGGATGCATTGAGAACCAACCAGACGAAACATGGAAAGTGTAATGATAAAAAAGCTCAAAAAAAAAAAAACTGGTTCTTCCCCACTCTGAGGCTCTTAATGGATTGGGTTTACTGTGGTCTACTGTGTGCTGTGCGGAGAGCCCCAGTAATGTCTCTCAGAAGCAATTGAAATGCAAATAAGCATGCAACAACTTCAAAGATGTCCTTGATCAGCCAACTCAGGCGTACACTTCATTGTTCTCGACTTGACTAGGCTAAATGCAGCCTCTCCAACTCATTGAGAAGTCCTCGCTTTCAGTAGAAGCACTTATTGCTTCTTATCACCTACCAATACATACAGTTTCTGCTGCTTCAGTTTAAATGCTTTGGGCAGGGCTAGAGGACGGTACTGTAAATATTAAAACTGCAGGCAGCTATGCAAAGACCATAGGCATCAGCGTGTTCCTTTATGGTCAGTGTGGAACTAGCTGACCTCTACTGCATGTTAAGACTATTTTAGGCATACTGAATATATTCAACAAACAAGAGCAATGTATGTTTAATGGCCCCAGAAAACAAACACACATACACACACATACTTCACCACCGATCTTAGAGGCTGCAGTGTGATGTCAAATACAAATCAATCTCTAAAAATAACCCAAAACGCTCAGGTGGTCGTGACTTTGTAGTGCCCTTATCACCACCAACAGCTTTGCGAGTGTCCATTACTCCGGACAGGCTAGGGTATAGGGAAAAAATGTCAAAATAAAATCTATCATTTTCCTTTCATTTCTCACCCCCTGCTGCGCTACAGTGTCTCAAATGCAATCAATATCTGACTAGACCCCGACCATGCCTCAATTTGTGAGGCTCCTTCTGACAGAGCAATTCTTATCAGAGACAATCACTCACTGTTTGCAGATCATCGAGTCCCATGCATTACTGAGACAATATCCAGATCTGAGCATGGTGTGTGTGAGGGTACTGCATGACTACTGGTACATGTCTCAGTTTCAGCCCCATTCATCCACAGAGGATCATGGAATGTCAGTTGCATTCGAGAGAAAGCATAATTGGCCTCCCTCTCCCCATCACTGAGCATGTTAACTGACCTAGCACAATTAGTGCACTTCTCCAAACATGTAAATCGGTACAGTGGCACTGCATTAGCTGTAGTTTCAAAAGATGAAGTGGTACTAGAGCAACAGTTCTCGTACTTTTACATTTGAAGTCTACTCTGTAGAAAGAAGGTGCTACTATACCCCAAACCAACCAGGACCTCATCAACCTCACATCCTTCAGCCATCTTTGACCTTCTCATACAGTAGTTATTGCTGCTCCATGACATTACAGATACCTTGTGGCCACTGTATGGTCGTGAAATGTCATTGGTTGGTTGGTCTGTTAAATTTTAAAAATATTTAAACAGGCCCCCAGTTTGAGAACCAGACTTAGAGAAAGCACATGCGAGTCTTCACTTTCCAAGCTAACACTGTGTAATGGGGGAGACTTAACAAGCACGTAGAAGCTGGCAAGAGAAGTCCAGAAAAGAAGTTTGTTTCATGTGGGTCTATTGTTGTTTTGTAGTTTTGGAAATCACCTCCTATTGATTGCCCAGAGGAAGCAATGGTCTGTGGTTGGTCATCTTCTTAAAAATGGCCTCTTTCTGCCAAAATACTTGGTCTTGGCAACAATAACTAGAGACAATAGCTAAAAGTACTGTGTATGGTTTGGCAGCTACTTAGATATTCAGAAGGAACGAACAACTGAGGACAAGCAGCGGCCCCACGAGTGAGGCACATTCAGCACAAAGCAAAATCTAGCGCTGTGTACAGCTCAGCGGTGCTGGATTACTGTACACAATGAACAGACAATGCCACATGTTTAGTCTTCCTTTGGAGAAAGATCAAGTTTGAGTTAATGCCAAGCGGGAGAGGTTCAAAGAGAATAAGTGCATTAGATCTCATGGCGTGGATGGCGTTCTATGAATCTAGTATTAACCCAGGAGGAAGATTTGTTTGGTCTCTGCTACAGAAAGCGGTGTGATGTGGTTCTCTTGGGGGGAGGGGAGCTTATCTTAGAGAAGAACCCGTCCCCCAAAACCTTTTGAAACCTTTCCCACCATCCGCACACACACAATCGGTTCCTGACAGGCTAAATATTATGGTAAAACTGACCTTTATGGTGCCTTGGGAAGTCCTCACAGCATCTAAATTACAGGGAGGAACATATAGGAGAACCATCGTATTGTATTTTCTAAAGAAGATGCTGCCTATAGAGTGGTTTGGAAGATAAACTATACATGCAGACGGAGGCTGCTGCTGTTCAGCAGCTTGCAAGGGACGAGCAGCTTTCTCATAATGTCTGCATTAGCTCTGCCTCGCTCGGCCTAATCTGCACAGCTTGACCAGAAGGAGCGTCAGGTTCACGGCGTCGTGTACACACACACACCTATTCCTTTATCTACACCTCTCCCCCTCAGTTTATTAATGCACATTATTCTTTGAAGTCAGACCACAACAATGAAATAATAAATTTTCACCAGAAAAAAAAAAAATTCTGAAAGGATATGTGGAGCAACACTGCCGCCTATAGGAGATGCTCCCTCACTGTCCACTTTATTACACACCTCTTCCTTGTTGCTCTTGCTGGTATACATTTCAAGACACTAGCCGACCGGTTCAAGAATCTGGGCTAGATATAATATCTACATAGAGGTCCTGTGGTCAGAAACTGACTACTGAAGAATGAGGTGTGTGTGTGGGTGTTGGATTATTACACAGCAACAGATTGGCTACAGTTCTTATTTGTACTTTATAGTGGACCTATAGGGTAGGTGAGTGAATAAAGTGGATAATGAGAGCGTAATAGTTAATGAGGCGACTGCTTGACTAGGAGGAATCATTGATGATCACTGAACATTCAGATTTTTATTGATTTTGGTCCCTCAACCTGGTCTTTTCCTCTTCTCTAACCAACCTGACCAGACTTGTTCGCTAATTACCAAGCTCTTCCTGAGTTGATGTGGGTGTGTTAGAGTAGGAAAAATTCTAAACCAGAGACTGTAGGACATCCCATATCTTATTCTGGCATTCAGAGGGATGCTCACTAAAGCCCTCCATGTGTCCTTCGGCGAGAACCGCAACAATGCAGACTCAGCAGTGGCCGGCCCATTACTCAATTTCTTTGAGATGCAGGGGGAGAACCAGAGTGGACCGTTTTGTTTCCAGCTGTGTGGCCAATATGCCAAGAAGGAAATGTTCAGATGTGAGTAAAAATGCATTTGTTTATTAATATAACTCCTTAATCTGCATTATGCTGGTAATCTAAATGGAGACATTTGCAAAAAAAAAGGAAAAAAAAAAAAAAAAAACAACAGGTACGGCACATGTAGAGTCTGTGAGTCCCTAAACGCACTCCTTTACATCAAGCATCCTCGAGATTTCCTACCCTTTGGGCAACACCAAAGTGTGGACTGTTCAGAAGACGGCAAGGCTTAGGGCATCATATCGGACTGGGCAGCAAAAAAGCCAAAGCCAACAGCAAACACATTTCCTCACCAGCAGGGGACATCTGTGAGCCACCGGGTGGCAGGAGTAACAAACAGCCCTTGTTAGTCCGGCATGGCTCAGAGTGACCGCCTGCAAAACTCTCACAGTGGGAAACCACAGCTACACAACGGTCATAAGCAAGATTTCACATTAAAATCTGATGAAAAATTAGGCAAAACAAAGGCAGCATAAAAAATAAAACACATGGCAACTTATGCAGTGACAACAAGTAAAACACAACAGATTTGCTTGACCCATGGTGACCTCTTCATCTTAACAGAAGGTGGAAGGTTCCGCTGTGCACATTTTATGACTGAACATATGAACGGCAGCAACGTGCATCTAATGTGAGGGGGGAAATTTTATATGTATGTATATATATTTATATGTACACACATATACACACAAACATACACATCAAAACAAAACCTTATTTGTGAAATGTATAAAGTCTCTGGAGACAGAAGACAGTTCTGTACTGTAAATGTTACATACGCAAAGCTGAACAAGAAGGCACCTGGACTTAAGAACCTGCCTGGCATGAATTCTACGAACTACAGTGAGACATTTCTTACATATCTCACATCTTCTGCACCTTATCAACACTACACAGGAATCAGTTTTGACTATACAATCTTTATTAAGCTAGTAAGACAATAGTGGTGTTGTGATATCTAAAATATATTATTTCTTATATATAAATATGAATGTCCTAAATGTTGCACATCTTTAGTTTTCTTTTTTTTTTTTTTTTTTAATTATTTACATGTTAATTGTTGATAAACTGTGTTCATGTGACCCACTCTGACATGAGGTCAGAAACTGCATGCTTTGGAACCCCTTATAGAAATGTGACCACACAATATTTAACATTCTTTCTAAAATCATTAATAAATTATCATCTTTCCACACAGAAAAAAAGCATGTTTGCAATTTGTAGTTGGCATGGAGTATGCACAGTCATATGCAAATGTTTGAACGCCCCCTGTTTTGCTTCCGAATGAAAAGAAGTTCACACACACTCTGCAAAGAACACACTTCAATATGGCATTTAATGTACTTCTGTTTATTAGCTTAGTTTAATGAACTAGATAAAAATAAAACAAACTAGATGTGCCGTGACTTTTTCACAGGCTACATTTTGTTTTATCCCCGCCCCCCAACCTGTTCGAATTCAGGAAATAAATAACTGTGCATTAAAATGTGCAGAAACGTGTTCTCTGTAGAAGATGTACATACCTAAATCTTTGCATATGACTGTGTGCTTAACTATGATTGTCTTACTGGTTGTGTAGTACTTAACACTCCTAAACAAAATGTTTGACCTTATCGTCTGGTCTCTATCGAGCTCTTGCTCACTTCCTCCATCTCTTTCACAGTCGTCTCACAATAATTGCACACATAGTCAAGCATTTGCGAAGGAGCGGGCGCTCAGTGGACTGTGCATCACGTCTGGGTGAATGTTTAAACTGGAGAAACGTATGAACGTCAGCGCTTGGCCTGTTTTCCACTGGGACAGAGAGAGTGTAGTTATGGTTACGGTTAATCATCTTCGGATCAGCGCTGACAGCGTAGCTTCAAACCTGATGACTTAATCGTCTGTCCACCTCCGGACACATGCGACCTTTGCAAATCGTGCTGTATGGATGCGCCCTATTCAGCTAAAGCCTCCCTTCTGAGGGCTGACTCTGATGATCATGGAGGGCTGAGGGAGTCTTAGCAGCTTAAAGCATACACACGCTCACTGCAGCTCAGTGTTGAGCAGTGAAGAAAGGAAGAAAAAAAGGGAATGTGATTCCAACCTTCTGATGCTCTAACTGGGCAACCTGACCAAAAACCTGTCAGAATAAAGTCCACATACAAGCATGTAGCCAAGAGTATCCTCTTTCTATCTCTCTCTCTCTCTCTCTCTCTCTCTCTGCACCCTGAAGAGAGCAGTGCTCGGTGGCGAATGATGAGCCGTGGCGATGAGTTGCTCCAGGGCTGGGGGCGGCGCTGTGCAGCGGCTGCGTGAGAGGGGGGGAGGGGGTGCGGTGGGTCACTTGTTGAGTGTGATTGTGGCGTAGGAGGTGGGGATGTAGCCCTCATCACCGTTGTTCCGTCGAACCCTCGTCCACCCGTCGCCCTTGTCCTCCTCCACCACAGCCAGGACCTCGCCCTCCTGCATGGAGATTGTGCCCTCACTGGAGCCTGTGAGCATTTAGAATTATTATTACAGGCAAGTCTAAGGTGGTATATCAACATTTCAGTGCCACTATCTTCCAGTATATCCCAGAATGAGCGTTTTTTCACATTTTCAAATACCTTCTTTGCAATTACAAACAAGTGGGTGTGGCTTAAAGCAGAAAGGAGCGGGTGAGAGTTGGTACACGAAAGGATTGCAATAGCAGCCTGTAAAGTCACTGCATCATGATTAGTACTGACTAATAAAGAAGTAGAGACTTTAGTAACATGTATCAACTGCCTCATGATTGACAACTCAAGCATGCATTTGATAGTAGATGCCAGGGAATTTTTCAATACTTGGTAATTCAGCATTTTGTTATTCAGCCCTGAGCGAGATTAGATTTAAATAACAATAGGTGACTGATTGTGAGTATATACGATTACAAGAAACAATTTAGGCACAGTGCCGAACACAGAACAGTTTAGAGGTTGGTGTTATTGCATACTAAGTAATTCCACAGCCCTCCATGCAGGAGAGTGGGGTTCAATCCCCCACCCGAGGAAAAATGCCTCGCTACACCAGTAAAAGTCTTAAGGCAAGACTCTTAATATCACATTCATCTACATCTGTAACATCACACAGATGTAAAATCACTTTGGATGAGAACATCTGCCAAATTCATGAATAGCCTGAAAGACCACCGTAATTCCATAGTATCTGGAGTAACAAGTAACAAACCAACAACTAAAATCCTAAATCACCACTGAGTGTGACAAGAGTGGCCTTAATTATGGAGAGCTGTAACGTTAGCTCACTATCTCTGTGTTCTGAAGCACATAGCATTACTCATCAGGGCAAAAAATGACCACTTTTTGTAAAGAAATGTTTCTTCCACAGAGACCAGCCAACAGTGCTGCCTTTCAACCTTTTAGACGGTAGAAGAGTAAAGTGGTTTCATTTAATTTATACTGGGACTTAAACTACAAGTCACATAGCATGGAGGTGTACAAGTCAATACGAAATCAAAGTGACTTTTTTGCCTTGTTTTACTTGGAAATGAGTCACAGTAGAGAAGCATTACGATTTCTCCTTCACACTAACTTTAAAGCACTCGTCTCAAACCATCCTCCTGGAGATCTAACTTCCTGGCTCCAACCCTTACTGACCCTACATTATCCATCTAATTACTGCCTTCAGAAGTCCTTAATTAAATGAATGAGGTGAGTTAGATTAGGGTTGGTGACTCAAGTATTCGACACAGGACAGAACAGAAACCCAAAAACCAAGATACCAGAAAATTTGAGAGCATAGTAAAATACATAAACGCGTTTATACAACTTGTGTCAATCTTTAACGCTGTAGAAATAATACGTTTAGGTATAGGTATAGACATGGACATAGATATACAGTCATGGCCAAAAGATAACACAAATACTGGTTTTCACAATATTTGCTGTTTCTGTGTTTTTAGATCTTTTTGTCAGATATTTTTATGGTGTACTGAAGTAAAATTACAAGCATTCCATAAGTTTCAAAGGCTATTTTGAAAATTACATCAAGTTCACGCAAAGAGTCAGTACATGTAGTGTTGGCCCTTCTTTTTCAAGACTGCTGCAATTCGCCCTGGCATGCTGTCAAGCAACTTCTGGGCCAAATCCTGACTTATGGCAACCCATTCTTGCAAATCAAGGCTTGGAGTTTGTCAGAATTTGTGGGTTTTAGTTTGTCCACCTGCCCTTTTGAGGCTTGACCACAGGTTCTCAATGGGATTAAGGTCTGGGGAGTTTCCTGGCCATGGACCCAAAATTTCGATGTTTTGCCATTTTGTTATCACTTTCTCCTAATGGCACGGTGCTCCATCATGCTGGAAAAAGCACTGTTCATCACCAAACTGTTCTTGGATGTTGGTAGAAGTTGCTCTTGGAGGATGTTTTGGTACCATTCTTTATTAATGGCTGAAAAATTGTGAGCGAAGACACTCACTTGGATGAAAAACAACCTCACACATGAATGGTCCCAGGATGCTTTACTGTTCGCATGACACAGCGCTGACCTTTTCTTCTCCAGTCAACAATTTTTTCGGATGCCCCAAACAATCGGAAAGAGAACGACTTTACCCCCGTCCTCAGCAGTCCGATCCCTGTACTTTTCACGGAATTTCAGTCTGTCCTTGATGTTTTTCTTGGAGAGAAGTGGCTTCTTTGCTGCCCTTCTTGACAACAGGCCATCCTTCAAAAGCCTTTGCCTCAAGTTGCATGCAGATGCACTCACATCCGCCTGCTGCCATTCCTGAGCAATCTCTGCACTGGTGGTTCCCCAATCCCGCAGCTGAGTCACCTTTAGGAGATGGTCCTGACACTTGGAGGACTTTCTTGGGCGCCCTTTAGCCTTCTTCACAACAACTGAACCTTGATGAAGTTCTTGATGATGCGATAAATGGTTGATTTAGGTGCAATCTTACAAACAGCATTATTCTTGCCTGTGAAGCCCTTTTTTGCAAAGCGATGATGACTGCACGTGTTTTCTTGCAGGTATCCATGGTTAACAGAGGAAGAACAATGATTTAAAAAAGCACCCTCCTTTTAAAGCATCCAGTCTGCTATTATAACTCCATCAGAAAGACTTCTAGCCTTGTCCTTGTCAACACTCTCACCTGTGTTAACGATCACCGAATTGAAGTCAGCAGGTCCTTTCGTGGAAGGGCCAAAATGCAGTGCCGATGGATTTTTTTGGGATTACATCAGTTCATTTTCTTGGCAAATTACTTGCAATTCATCTGATGACTCTTCATCACATTCTGAAGTACATGCACATTGCCATCATAAAAACTGAAGCAGCAAACTTTGTGAAAATTAATATTTGTGTCATTCTAAAAACATTTGGCCACGACTGTAGACATGAGCAGGAGATAAATGCCTAAACAGTTATAAATTGTACAGAAACACATGTAGCAATAAGACACCAGCACTGTTCCTCAGTAGTTAATTCAATGCACACCTGGGAAGTTGTAGAGTGCTGTGCATTCACCAATGGGAGTGGAAAGCTCTTCTTCCTCAAAATCATCATCAAACTCTGCATAAATGGCCTGGGAGGTATCAGGGGTGCCCTCATCAGAATGTGCTCCATCAGGACTGGAAGGGGAGGAATTAGATGATTATTGTAGGAAAGTACCCTACAAAAACAGCTGTACATGCGATTTACTGAAATTAAAACCCATTAAAAGACTGAGCAACTTTGTTCTAATTAGTCACCTATTTAAATATCTCACAAATTAAATGAAACAGCTTTAGGAAATACATTTTTTACAATACAGTCCCCCTCTGAAATCCCAGTGTGTCTTTATTTACTGTCCATTACTTGAGTGTAGTTTTAGTTTCTGTGTAATATATAAAAAAAAAACCTGCAGGTCCCCAGCCTAATAATACTGTATACCACTGTATCATTTATAACCTTTAAGCAATATAGCAGTATGAGAACTTTGGTCCTAGTTTGTACAGCAAACACACATCTGAGGACATTAAAAAACACTACCAAAGCTTTTCTCTCTGGTAAAACCGCTGTGACTTGCAGTACTGCTTATGTTTAATTAAACGGCCCATTAACATTTTTCATTTTACTTTTTACCCCCTGAAATCCACTTATGAAGTAAGTGTAGTTTTAAGCACCAAAGCCAGTTGTGATTAATTTACATGACACTTTTCCAACCTCTTTTTATATTCAAATGAAAGAAGCTGTTTTTGTTATAGTGCCTTTAGGGGTAATATAACACATATCCTGTTTGGCTGCCCTTTATTCAAGAAGCAGTCCAGGCTGAAACACTCATTAGAAGTTTACTGGAAGTGGGCTAATCTATGCATAATTGTGTTACTTTTTATGAAAATACAAAAAAAAACAGGTTGTTTCAACAGCTTAGTTTGCATATATGTATTTTACAGACTTTAATTTGAATAGTGTTTATGATTTACATGAGACTCTTATTTTGAAAAAGCAGAGAAAATGTGGTGTTGATGAAATGGGCCATTTATTTGTTGACTTAAGTCACACTTTCCAACATCAAGACTGCCCTGGGTGAATTTTGGGAAATGAAGTGGTTCGCCATTTTTATTGTTTTGCATTGTCTGGAGTCCTGCCAGTACCCAAGCACTGATAACCCCTCTCCCCACACTATTGAACCAGAACTTTGTTTAAAGCAAACATGGGAGTTTGAGATAAGGTTATCATGCATGTGTGTGTGCTCTGTAGCTTGTCTGGAAGATAGGACCGACCTGTACACACTGTTGCCGCTGTTGTTGTTCAGTGAGTGAGTGGAGTAACGGAGAGAGTCCCCTCGACCTCCAGCTCCGGCGAGCCACGACTACAACACAGAGACACGAGTGTGAGAATAACAGTGTGTGCTCAGATGTGTGCGGAGCCAGCTATTTGATGTGGGTTTTGCAGCACCTCATATTTGTTGAGCTCTCCCCTGAGCCTCTCAATGTTGTGAGTAGTCTGAGTGATCTGTGGAGCCAAGCTGGCAGGATCGCCCATCTGAGGATTTTTCTCATACACATCTTTCATCTTCCCCAGAGCCTCACTGCACGAAACAGAAGACGAGGGACCAGAGGTAGATGATAAAATAAGGAGAGAGAAAGAAGCAGAATGAGAAAATCCCCAATACCAGAAACCCAAACTAAAGCCAAGCTCAAATGTATTTGCTTATGTGGTTTCTCATCAGCCAAGGTATGTTGAGCCTGAATCAGAGCTATAAGGCTAACTTTACTGTCGATCACAGGCAGTCAACAGTCAAACGGATCTTTTCTGTAAATACATCCCCAAAACGAACAAACCTTCACTATGTGGCCAAATGTTTAAGTGTTTAAAATCATACTCCCGTTGAAGTAATGTTGAAGTAATGACTGCCATCTCCACTCCACTTATCTTTTAACTGACACACAACCCCAGACCATCAGTGCATGGGAAAATGTACTTGTTTTCTTCAGGGAGCCTCTGTTACAAATTTCATTAGAACGACAGCAGACTAAAGTTTCAGCATCATCTCCTTGGCCACCAGTGAATCACACTTTTGTCCAGTCATCCACATCCCATAACTGCATCTCCTCAGCCACTGTAACCTGTTTTCTTCTGTTTAGATGTTGATGCTGCTTTTCAGGATGTAAATTGTAGTTCAATTATTCCATTTCTTATAGTTCTGAAACAAACACTGACTCCGTTTCCACCCAATTTTTCAGCTGTTTTGTTGTGCATTTTGCATTTTCCTCGGTAAACCCATATGTTTCCCATTTCTTACCTTCTCATTGGGAGCAACTAACATCTTTTGCCACACTCCATGTTGGATTATTACGTTTTCTTTCCATTGTTGGGGCCAAGCGTCTTGTTTTCATGTTTCCTTTCAATCAGCAACAAGCCGTCAGTTTGTTAAGGTCTCCAAGCACTCTTGTTTAAATGCAGATTAATTTGTTTTTTGAGACTTGACTCCATTATTTTTTCTCCACAGTGAGTGATTCCATCATTTACTTTTTGATCTGGAGAAACACTCCATCAATTAAAATTATCAAGGTATGTTTCATGCAGCTAGAATGTTTGTGAAATAACAATTGTTTGCTAGATTTGTTTCTATGCAAAGTAAAAAGGTGGGGTGACCCATAATTCTTGCTAGGAGCTGCACAACAACTGTTTTTAGCCAAGTGACACGATTCGTTTTTTGAGAATAATACTCTCATACAGTGTCAGAATCTACATAAGCAAGTCCTTGTGAGAATAACTCAGTTTGAGGCGAGTGTGATGATTTTGTCATGCAGTAGGCACAAGGCTAATTAGTGGTTTATAAGCTCCCATTACTTGTTAGCTGCATTAGCCAGTGGCTACAGTGCTTCTGATATGAAACTTTGCTGAACATCTTCATTCAGAGTAAAGACTGAGTTGTGAATCACCCCCCAAACTCTCAGATGTCTACTCCACTGAATCTCCATGGAGACTGCGAGCTACAAAGAAATCCCAAGACACCAGCGACCCTGGGGATCTTGCTGCGGCTAGTTGTCATAGCAATGGTTGCCGTGGAGATGATACACCATGCTGTTCACCTCTGATCCAGCTCTTTCTGCAGCTCCTTGCTCATGTCATCAATTTTCTGCTGCAGCCGCTTCCTGCGCTGCTCCGGCGGGAGGTGGCCGAAGTCCTCTGTAGCAGCCGGCTGAGGAGATGGGATTGGAGATAATGTTACTCACGCAAAGGAAACACACGCCAAACAAAAACACCCACACATGCTGTTGGCTGTCCAGCACCCGAAGCACAACGTTAAGTGAGATCTGAAATAACGACCACTTATAGTAAAATTTCACCCTCCTTTTAAGAGTGCAGAAGCAGAAGATTTCCCACCAAGGAAATACGCTGTCTTCAGTCACTCATAACCCATAGCGGTTATGCTTTTGAACATCTGCCATCTGAAGGAGCCTTGTGTGAGATTTTTGGATTATACTAGTGCAGTTCCAAATAAAATCTAGCTAGCCTGTTGTGTCTGAATGTTTGGGCCTTCATAATCACCCTTTTCCTGTTTGTTCTGTGAACTTGTGGAATTTATAATCCAAATCACAACTGTGCTGCACAACTGTGACAAAAACTAGTCTTGCTCAAACTGTTCCAAAAGGTTATTTGGACAACTGCAGGAGTACCTTGCTCATGTTTATAATGATTTAATGGACTTTTAACAATTGTTAGAATTAAAATTAAGCACATTATATTGTCACTGTTGGAAGAAAACATCTCCGTTTTACCTAGTGACAATACTAACCGTGTCAAAATTTCATGATGAATGGACCAATAGCCCAACAAATAAAAAGCTGAATGCAGTTTGGGCGAGTTGAGAGAAGTGTTGGGATGTATTTTCAGGAACAATTTGGGTGACTAATGCTAGTCACCCAAACTAAAGAAGCAAAATTTGGACTCTAAACCTGTCTTGGCTGACGGACTACATGTTGGGTAAATGAAAAATCTGAAGTATTGCCAGACTATTCCTTTAATCATATTCTTTGAATTACTGTGGTTTTCACATGTTTACTCTAGCAGAGTGATGCAGCACATCTGCTAACAGACAGATTAACCCAGGTGGCAAATTTCAGTGAGCAACCCTCAATAACAACATATTTTCTCAATCTTACACCGCTGTGAGTCAGTGCCTTTAGTTGACACCATTACAGACCACCATCAGAGCTTTTATATATTTCCTTTTCAAAGCAAATAAGGTTTCATCAGGCTGCCTTGACCCAAGTTTTTGACTTAAGCCATGATGGTGTGTTGTAAATGAATCCATAAGCCTGAACAAAGCTTCAGTGTCAAGTGCATGGCCTCCTCTGCAACATGAGTTTCCTCTGCAAATTTGCCTCCAACGTGGGAGTGGACAGAGCTTATACTCTGATAATAATTAATCTGTACGTTGTGCATTTTCTCAGTTAATGCAGGTTAAGCTTCAATTACTGCCCTGCTCTGCTGCACAGGTGGCCTTGCAGAAAATCCTGGGAAGCACACAGTGCCCAAGGAGAAGAAGGGGGAAAAAATCATAAGGGGAAAAAAAAAAAGATGTGGTAGCCCCTACACCACTCCAATGTTGATTACCGTGATCCTCTCCAGGGTATACTTCTAAAAGAGAAAGAGAGAGAGAGAGAGAGAGAGAGAGAGAGAGAGAGAGAGAGGCAGCATCCATGACAACAGTCACACAAAGGGCAGAAACGCTCCAGAGCACTCTGAGTGTTCTTAGGACTTCGATGAGAGTTGTGTCCTAAGAGAGCTGAAACATTTGCTTAATGCTCGCTGCACATGGCCAGCACCCAGGCCAGGATCAGTCAAGGCTTTCAGGGGCTCCTGAATGCTGTGCAGAGGAAGACCACCAGCAGCAGGTTTTAAATCAGAGCTCCTGGGCCCCGACCTTTCTCACTTACCGTTCTGCGGAGAGTCCGGAAGGAGGAGATTCGGGGTTTGACTGTCTTATTGATCTCCTTCAAACAGTACGACAGGGGGTCCCGGCCAAACTTTGGGGAGGGGGGTCCGTTAGCGAGCGAGGGAGCAGGGGGAGCGGAGAAAGGCGCGAGCGGGGAGGAAGAAGGCTGAAGGGGGGGGGTGTGGTAGGGCGACAAGGGGCAGGGCAAGGTATAACCAACACCAGGCACAGACCCGGAAGAAAGCAGCGACATGACAGCAGGAGGTTGGGAGGAGAGGGCAAGGGAGGGAGGAGGGTGAGGGAGACAAAACACAAAACAGACACACAGATGACAAGGGAAAGAGAGAGACACCATCAAACACCATAAGCAACATCACAGAGTGAGGAAGACAACACTGGAACAACTTCAGCAGGACCAAAGAAGCAGAACAAGACCCAAACCCAACGCTAAAGCCCCAAGCCCTATAATAAAAGCCCTTTAGCCCAACATTAATACGGGGATCTATGATTACGGTACCATATCTATAGTGGCAGATAACTGGTTATATTGGCATCATAAAGATTCAATTTATTGTACAGTATTGTATTGAAAATCAACAGTGACCTGCATTTGCAGCCCTATAAAAATAAATGTTTGCTTTCTTTTTAATTTAGTCCCATTCATTTAGCCCCAATTCAGGTAGATTTAGTCCCATTTTCTACACAAATGTTTATAATTTAATAGAATATCAGATATGAGTATCACACCAAAAAACTAACTAGTCCCCTACAAAACACAGAAAACCCCCCTAGCCCTGTTTTAAAACCCCACGGCACACTGCTAAATCCCCAACCCAGCGCTAAAGCCCCATGGCCAAACATTCAAGCCCCAGCGCAACACCAAAACTCGACATCAGCTTGAGGCAAAAGTGTGGCTCCACTGTTTTCACTTGCTTCACAGAGCCCAGACTTTTCTCAGTACCATGAACATTCGCTTAATGGGTGCCCAAATTAATGTGTCTTTAACAAAGTTCTAGTAGTTTGAAATTACAGACTTCAAAACTTCTTGTTCATCTTTTTTTTTTAAAGAAAGTCACGAATAGGTGGATACAATCTTTCATGGGTTTTACTAAAATAATGCGATAACGTAAAACACCATTTAAAAACTCTGAGGGTAACAACAGGAAAAAGTCACAAAGCAACGAGAGACTGCAACCAGGCTCCAACTGACCCACATATACAGATGGGAAACAAATTAAAGGAAAAACCTGAATAAATACGAGGAGAAACATGAGTGCAGGTGTACTGCAAGATACAATTAGGCCCTTAACATCATACCACACTCTACTCTGCTCCGCAGTACAGCTAAGACTGCAAGAGATCTTTCTGAGATAGGAGTTTCTTTGAAAAAGTGTTCAAATGACAAATCCACTATCCACAGGGCATGAGGAATCACTGAATGGCTCAATAAGAATGGTCTTCAAAATCATATGGTCTTCAAAATCACCTCCTGTGGACACCAGTGAGAGATTTTGAACCAATATGTTAGGCCCCATTTTCCAACAGCATTCTCAAAACACCAGAAGGAGAAGGATCAGGATCATAAGGGTGGTGTAACACTCCAATAGAGTTCCAGATACTCGTAGAATCCATGCCAATGGTGTCCTGTTCATGGTGGCCCAACACCTCACTGAGATAATTCATGTTTTTTTCTTTTAAATGACCACCCGTCTGTATACAGTAATCCCCCAGTTTTGCGCAGATCAGCAGTATATATATATAATTTGTATATATATACATATATATATACACACACACACTATATACATATATACACACACACATATATACATATATATATACATATATATACACATATATATACACATATAT
>JBBPCY010096440.1:0-21385 GCA_037974405.1 Brachyalestes nurse | reverse complement strand
TCCTGGCAGCAGCGTTCTGGATGAGCTGCAGCTGTCTAATGGTCTTCTTGGGAAGGCCAGTGAGGAGACCATTACAAGTCTTGACTGGAGACAAAACATCTAATTCTTGCCATTCTTTTTTTATGTGCTGTTTTTATTGTCCTGTACCGCCTTCCTGAGGGTAACAGCTGGAACAGTTGATGCACAGAGTAGGATGTATCCTTTAGTATGCTGCATGCTTTCCTGTGGCAATGAGACCTGTACAGCTCCTCTAGGGAATGGAGAGCACAGCCTATGATCCTCTGTGCTGTGTTAATGACCCTCTGGAGTGATGCTTTTTCCTGAGAAGTGCTGCTGGCAAATCACACTGGGATGCAGTGTCAGTACACTTTCAGTGGAGCACCTGTAGAAGGACACTAGCTCTTTGGCTAAGGCATTGTTCTTCAGGACCCTCAGGAAGTGGAGTCACTGTTGTGCCTTCTTGATAATTGCTGTGGTGTTAGTTTTCCAGGATAGGTCATCACCTAGGTGCAGGCCCAGGAACTTGAAATCAGAGACCCTCTCCACACAGTCCCCGTTAATATGTATGGGCTGAGGATCAGATTTGTTTCCTCTGAAGTCAACAATTATTTCTTGTTTTTTTGTGATGTTGAGAAAAAGCTTGTTTAGGCTGCACTATGATGACAATTTTTCCACTTCGTCCCTGTATGCAGGGCGGGGTGGTGGTTGGTGTTATTTGGGGTTGCGGGATGGGGCTGAGAAGTACCGGCGTCCAGGGAGATATGCGCATCTCGGGTTGACAGCCGTGGTCCAGGTGGGGTTAATATGTTTTATGTGCATCCCAGCTGTATCTCAGGCCGACTAATGTGTAAGTAGCCCAAAAGGTCCAGAAAAAGGTCACCCTAGCTGAGGACAGGTGGGGCCCTACTTTGACTCTCTGTGGGCAGTCGCTGAGAAAATCCTTGATCCAGAGGCAGGTATAGTAAGGGAGGCCAAAGTTGTGTAATTTAGTTACCAGCCTGGCAGGGATGATGGTGTTAAAAGCCAAGCTGAAATCAATGAAAAGAAGCCTGGCGTAACTGTCCTTTTGTTCTAATTGGGTTAGGGTGGTATGGAGGGCTATGGCTCTGGCACCCTCTGTTGATCTGTTCTTCCTGTATGCAAACTGGTGGGAGTTGAATGTGGTTGGGAGTCCTTGAATGATGTGACTTTAGTACATGCCTCACATCATGCTCCTCGACAGTGAAGATGTGTCTGATGTTGGTTGGTGGATGTGATGTAGCTGCTTCTGGTGTTTTCTGTTCGAAGTGGGCGTAGAGGCAGTGCAACTTCTCTGCGAGTGCAGCATCGGCATCTGCAGCGTTGGATCTGGGTTTGTAGTTGGTGATGTTTTGGACACCTGCCTTGAATTGCTACTGTGGATGTGGTCTTCAATTTTATTTTTGTAGTCCAGCTTGTTTTTTTCGGCTCCTAAACGGCTCTGTAGCCTCATATTTTAGTTCAACTTGGCAAATATGAATGCTTTGTATGTTGATTCAAAAAAAGCAAAGCAACGGCTCTTCTGATTCACTACAAAGAATCTGCTCTTCTGATTCACTACAAAGCATAGGCTCTTCTGATTCTGATTCAAGTTCGAACGCCTTGGCAGAAATATACATGGGAAATATGCTTATAATAGGGAGATATGTGTTTAGTACAGCTAAATACTGGATGTTTGAGTTTTAGAACTGTACATTTTCACTGGTTTGATAAGGTTTTAAAAAAAGACAACGGCTGTTAGTTTATTTTTAGTTATGTTGTTTTCTGAGCACTTTAAAAATATGTCTTGGTGTTGATGTTTTCTAAAGAAAAATTCCATATACAGTACACCTGCACCTAATTATTTCCACTTTCATTATAACAATAATGCGTTGCTTAAGTTGTAAGATCTATTCTCAAACTCAAAATTGTTTTTTAATGTAACTTATGTCTGTGATTGTTCAGTCATATGACAGGTAGAAGGAGGTTCAGATAGAAATACGTTGTATTGAATATGTTAAATAAAAAACAAAAAAAATTGTTGAGCTGTGAACTTCGTTCAAACAATTTTAAATGAGCTATGAACATGAGCTAGTTCATTTTTATTTGAATGAACTGTATTTTGAACTAGTTATTTTTCAGTGTGAACTGGCACAACACTGGATGGGGGCGTCTCTTTTCCTGAGGGGGTTAAACTGGCAGCATAAACAGGGATATGTGGTTCGACTGGCCCATATGAGGTCTTGGTATGGCCCTGTATCCCTGCTTGATGTTGGAGTAGACTTTATCCAGCAGGTTATCGTCATGTGTAACACATTTCACATGCTAATGGAATTTAGGGAACACAGCTTTTAAGTCTAACCCTAAACCCACTATTATGTGCGCTGCCTCTGGGTATTTGTTAGCTGCGTGCTATTGGTACTATGTAGAAGACTTAGAACTCTAAGTCTGGTGAGCAGTGGTTGTCTACAGTATTAATGTCGTTAGCCCATTGTTGGATTTTTGGTAACAGCGGCTCTCTCTCAAAGCCACAGTGCTGGGTCTGTAATGGTGAAGTTTCTTCACGCCACTGGTGACTGGAGCGCTCTTGCGAGCAACCTCCGTGGCCAGCTGCTTCCGGGGTGCCTTACCACCGGTGGATTTGCGGGCGGCCTAATTCTTGCCATAGTAGCGAAGTGAGATGGAGTTCAGCTGTGCGTGCCGCCATCTTGGAATGTGTTTATCAAGTACAGTTTCATTTGATTTCAGTTCAAATTTAGGCATCTGATGGATTGGGGGAAGAACCTGTTTCCCATACTAGTAGTGAAGGCCTGTGTCCAGTGGAAGCTTGGAAGAAGGGAAAGGAGGGTGTGAGGTCATCCTCAGAGCTGGTGGCTTTCTACATGCAGGGTGTGGTGTAGATATCCATTACGAAGTTAACGTTCCAGTTGTCCTCAGTCTCTGCTGCAGGGTCTTGGTTGATGGTGTTTACGTGTTCAAACATCCCAGGTGCTTTCCACTCAGAGCCCCACCCCAACCTAGGATTCTCTGATCACGCATCCATCATGTGGCATCCCAGCCTACAGACTACTCATCAGACGTGCCAAGCCGCTCAGAAGCCGACAAAGATCTGGCCCCCAAGACTGCTCTTCTCTGCTCTTCAGGACTGTTTTGAGCACACTGACTGGGACGTGTTCAGGGAGGCTGCAACCTACAGCGGCTCTACCAGCCTGGAGGAGCACACAGCGTCGGTCACTGGCTACATCAGTAAGAGCATCGATGATGCACGATTTGAAGCCCAAAACAACATGGCAGTGAGAAAGTCCATCCCACTGTCTGACCGTGGAATACATGAGGAAAACTGCTTAGAGTCCACCTGTGGAAAGCTGCTGGACCAGAAAACATTCTTGGTTGTGTGCTCATAGGATGTGCAGAACAGCTGGCAGATGTTCTCACAAACATCTTCAACATCTCTCTAAGCACCATTGTCATTTCAACATGCTGCAAAACCACCAAAGAAGCAAAAGAACCAATCAATGCCTGGCTAAAATATTCTTGTTTTTTAATAGTGCGCACATATGCTGCTACAAATTGCACAATTATATTTATCACTGTTTTGTATTGCTGCTATATTTATTGCTGTCCTGATGTTTTGCATCTTTGCACATCTCTGCTGCTAGAATACAGTATTGGTCAAAATACTGTATTTATCCGTACTGTAGCTGCTGCACTTGTCTTGTGTCGTTTAGTTGTATTGTTTCTCTGGTGTTCTTTTTCTAACTTTTTCCTGGTTGGACTTGTGGTCTTGTGTTCTGTTCTGTTCTTGTGTTGCACCATGGACCTGGATGATCATTGTTTAATTTTTACTATGTACTGTGTATATATGGTAGAAATGACAATAACAACTTACTTGACTTGACTTGACCAAATATTTACATAAATTCACACACCACCTCCATGGCCCTTTCCAGGGTCCTTGATTTTCTGATTTTGGTGGCTTGAGCAGCCTGATAGCTTTATAGATGTATCTGAGACAGTATCAATCTAGGTTTCTGTAATAATCATCATGCAGCCATCACACCTGAGTTTCTGTGATCATTCCACTACTCACAACTTATCCAATCTGTTGGAAAATTATGTAACATTGGAGATGAAAAAGCTTGCAAATAGTGGATTGTGAGGTTCCCACGTATCGATTGCCTTGTATCAATTTTGGAAAAGCATCTTCACTTCTGTCCCCATTCCCTCCACCGTTGGGAGTGCTGAAGATCTGTTCAGGCAGAGTTTCCTCTCATAATACACTTCTTGAAATGTAGCGCTTAATACTTTTCTCTGGTTCCTCCACTGTCCTGAAAAAAGGTTTTGCAAATAAAAATCTAACCCGTCGTGCCTTTGTATTGAGAGCCCCTGAGTCAATACTTTGTCAAACTACCTGCAAGTCTTTTAGGGTATGTCTCTACCAGTTTTCCCATCAACTCTGAGCAGCTTCCCTTTACCTGCTGAAGAAAACACTTCCCACAGCATGATGCTGCCGCCACCATGTTTCATGGTTCGGATGGTGTGTTGAGTTTGATGTGCACATAGCATTTTGCGCGTGGGCTAAAAAGTTACATTTTGGTCTCATCTGAACAGAGCACCTTCTTCCATTTGTTTGCTATGCCCCCTGTATGGCTTGTGGCAAACTGCAAACGGCCTTCATTTCTTTCAAAACTGGCTTTCTTTCAGCCACGCTTCCAAAAAGGGCAGATTTCTGGAGTGCACCTCTTAATAGTTGTCCTGTGGATCTCTGCGGCTCCATCATAGTTACTATGGGCCTCTTCACTGCTTCTCAGATCAATGGTCTCTGACCTGTCAGTTTAAACTGCAATGTCTCCACCTGATCTGCAACTTTATACCTGATCTGACTGGTGTGTTCCATGGTATTCATGATGTTCTCCAACAAACCTCAAAGGCCTTATTTATACTGAGATTAAACTACGCACAGGAGGTTAGAAGTAGATGACTTCTAAAGGCAATTGGTTACATCGGACTTTATTTAGGTGCATCAGAGTAAAGAGGGCCGAATACCAATGCAAGCCACACTTTTTTCACACAAGATTTTTATTTGTAAACAATTTTGAACACACTTGTTACCCTTTCACTTCACAACTTTGTGCTGCTTTATGTTGGTCTGTCACATAAAATCCCAAGAAAATACATTAGGTTTGTGGTTATAACATGACCAAATGTGCAACAGTTCCAAGGGGTATGAACACTTTAGATATAAGCCCTTTAATTTCACTAAAATAAAATTATAACAATTAAATATACAATATACAGGATCTTAATTCTTAATTTAATAATCTTAAACTTAATTCTTAATTTAATAAATCAGACTCATTACTTCATTAATCACAGAAGTGTAGTTAAATCATAAATGTTACAATCTTTGATTTCTAACTAAAGAAGGTAATATTAACTATTTGAGTTCTGAAGGTTGTCTAACCAAGGTACTTTCTTGTGATCTAAATTTTGGCATCAACCAGTTTTAGAATAAAATTAAGACATTTTAGGGAAACAACTGGAATGTTTATTTACGCAAAGCATTCTAAAGCACAACACAATGAAATGAATGTCAGTATATTTACAGTGTGCAGGTTGAGCAAGAGAGTGATTGTATGAGTGAGGAAGGGACTGAATGAGCATATGCTATGTGTCCATGTAAGGGGGTTAGAGGGAGAGGGGCTAAAGTGTATTGTGGAGTGTGTAAGGAAGATGAGGGGTTTTTGTTTTGGTTATGTAAGCAACAGGGAGGGAAGATTGGCGCTTGCAGGTTTCGTGTGAGTGGAGAAGGAAAGCGTGAAATGAACACATTAATGAACTACATGGCATGTTATTGAGATAAGCTGAATGTTTGATGCAGTCTGTACTAGAAACAAAGGCAAAGTCTAAAACATGTATGTCATGCTGAGAATTACTTTATACTTTTGATAAAACTAATGTGAACAGCACAAAATTCTTCCTCTGCATTTAACACATTTACCAAATATAGCAGTGGGCAGCCAGGAACACAGTGCCCGGCGAGTAGCGTGTGGGGACGGTACTTTGTTCAGCCTACCTCAGAGGTGGTTAGCATACTTGGGAATCAAACCCACGACTCATTGATCGCCACTAGGCTACCAGCTGCCCCACATATTTGTAAAACTAAATGGTGTTTAGTTTTACTATAATGTTAGCAAAGCAGAAATTGCATGCAGAGAAAGATCTATTGCTGCACACATAAATCTGAGTTTAGATTCTTTAAGCACAATTTAAAGACAAAAACACATTCAGCTGAACTTTACAGCACTTGTGTCATACAAATATTTTGTGATATGCCATGCCCACATGTAGTAAGCACAAGTGCATGTGATAGATATCTTTACCAAAAGTTTAGTCCAAAAAGTTCTCACAAAGTTTCTGTGGAAATTCGGAAGGGAAATTGGAGAGGTTGTCCAGTCACTGCTGTGGAACTGTCTGATCCATATAGATCCAGGGATGAAGTTGGAAAGAACTCTGAAAAGTAAAACTTTTCCCACACTCTGAGCAGTGTTATGGTTACTCTCCTGGGTGAATGCGCTGGTGTAGCTGTAGAGAATCCCGATGAGTAAAATTCTTTCCACACTTTGAGCAGTGATACGGTTTCTCTCCTGTGTGAATGCGCTGGTGGCGTTTGAGGGTACCATTCTCTCTAAAACTCCTTCCACAGTCTGAGCAGTAATACGGTTTCTCTCCTGTGTGAATACGCTGATGTGTTCTGAGCGTACAACTCTCTCTAAAACTCTTCCCACAGTCTGAGCAGTGATAAGGTTTCTCTCCTCTGTGAATGTGCTGATGTGATTGGAGAGAAGACTGTAGAGTAAAACATTTCCCACAGTCAGAACAGTAATAAGGTTTCACTCCTGTGTGAATGCGCTGGTGAAGTTTTAGGGTACTACTCTCTCTAAAACTCTTCCCACACTCCAAGCAGTGATATGGTTTCTCTCCTGTGTGAATGTGTTGGTGGTGTTTGAGGGTACTGCTGTCTCTGAAGCTCTTTCCACATTCTGAGCAGTAATAAGGTTTCTCTCCTGTGTGAATGCGCAGATGTGTTTTAAGGGCATCACTCTCTCTAAAACTCTTCCCACACTCTAGGCAGAGATATGGTTTTTCTCCTGTGTGAATAAGATGGTGGCGTTGGAGAGAGGCCTTTTGACTAAAACTCTTCCCACAGTCAGAGCAATGATACGGTTTCTCTCCTGTGTGAATGAGCTGATGTGTTTTGAGGGCCCCACTCTGTCTAAAACTCTTTTCACACTCAGAACAGTGATATGGTTTCTCTCCTGTGTGAATGAGCTGATGTGATTTGAGGGCACCACTCTCTCTAAAACTTTTTTCACACTCAGAACAGTGATAAGGTTTCTCTCCTGTGTGAATGCGCTGGTGTGTTCGCAAATGACTTTGCTGTGTAAAACTCCTCCCACACTCTAAGCACTCATATGGTTTCTGTCCTGCGTAAATGTGCTGGTCCTGTTGTGGAGTACGCCACTGACACGGACTCTTCCCACATTCTGACTCTTTTTCTTTCTTCTGTTGTGTTTGTCTGTAAGATGTGGTAGCATTAAGAGGAGCACAAGCTGTTTTCACAAAAATGGTCCTTTCAGACAACATATTTTCAGATGCAGTCTCTCCTAATTGTATTTGGCGTATTCCACTTGTAATTTCTCAAGGCCGACCGTGGACACTTGGATGAAGAAAAGACTTCAAACAGCAAGCCATTCCATTCTGGAGAAAAACATGTAAAATGCAATGTCAAATACAGCAAGTACTGACAAATACACTGTTTGCTCAGGGATTGAAGTATGACAATGGTAGGACAATGTTTAGGCAAAAAGATTCATTACAGTGAATTTATCCTGTTCAGTAGTCCAGTACTCAGCTTTCAACCATTCAAGAGACAGCGCCACTTTAAGAGTTGATATAGATGACCAGTGATGGTCCTGGAGTTGATGCTACACCTTTTTTATGTTTTATCCTTCACAATACCACATACACAGATAAAGGAAAGTTAACAATTCTACTAGGATAAACTAGGTTAAACTAATATGCTTCTTGACAGATGGGTTGCACTTTAGGTGCCCCCCCCCCTCCTTCCAGCTATAAAAGCCGTTAAGAACCACACAAAAAACACACTTCTATTGCACTTGTTTTTTTTTCCATTTTTAGTAATATTTTTGTTCTTGTGGATCTATCAGTTGCCTTTAGTACAGTTTATCACAATATCCGCTTATCCATCGTCTGAAATGTGGGCACCTCAGGCAGAGCTTATTCTGCAGCCCATTAGCTGCACACCAGAATGCAATTTTGATCCCACCTCAATAACTGCAATATTTTATAATATACAATTATACTTGTACGTCTTTGTTGTCTGTCCGCTACTTCATGTTTGATGTTTATTGTCTATACTATGTTTAACGTCTGCACTGTCACTGTCTGTATTTGTTTGCACTGTTAAGTATTCCCTACAATTTTCTTGTATGTAATAATAATAATAATAATAATAATAATAATAATAAATTTTATTTATAGGCGTCTTTCTGGTACACAAGGACACCGTACAATAAAACAAGTGCAACAAACAGTAAAACCACAATAACAGACAAGATTAAAAAGAATATACAATTTAGACCGTGCAAATAAATCGGAGAAAGAAAGCACGCTTGAACATCTGAGTTTTGAGTGTAGATTATGTGTAGCATCCTGCTTTGGTACAATGACAAAATAGGCATATCTATCTATCTATCTATTTATCTATCTATTTATCTGTCTATCTATCTATAATTACATACTTAGCCTCACTAAACTTTGTAGGATTGAAGGGTTTTTACTCGAACTACTTAAAGTTTGTACTGCTGTTTGATTTCTGTAAGGCCCTATGTAAAAAGTCTTTAGAAATAAAACAAGGCATTATTGCATATTTTAGTAATTTTCATAGGACCAAAGTGGTATGTGGGGTAGCTAACAGGAAACTTAAAATTAACATGGAAATTTCTTGGTATATGGTTATTAAGGGTACAAAGCCAATGGTTTTCTTCATATAAAAATAGACAAATCAGTTTAGTTACAAAATACAACAACTATTTTGTACCTTTTTCTATTAGTTTGAAATTTTTCTTCTGTACTGCCATTTGTAACATTCACATGTTTTTAAGTTTAATTTAACTTTATTTAAGCATTTTGGAGTGCATTTTCTTGTACTTTTTTCATGATGTAAAGCACTCTGTGTCACCTGGCATAAAAAGCACTAGAAATAAAAGTGGTATTATTATTATTATCATCATCATCATCATCACCGCAAGCAAATATTCAAATGTTTGTGAGTGTCAAAAGTATGTGAAATTAATTAATTTGGTAATTTTTAAAATTAGATCCAGTAAGGCCCTGAATATTGACTAAGTTAAATATTTTGATAAAACCTCCATTGGAAAAATCTAAACATATCTCTACCTAAAAGGCTGGATGTGTTTATATATGTCATTTTACAGTGTGCAGTGAAAAAAGCTTTGACTCAAATCCCTTTGGACTTGGTCCTGACTAGGTCTCGACTTTGTCTTGAACTTGTCTCCAAAAAGTGGTCTTGACCAACTCTGGCTGGGAAACTTATAAGTAGAGATGATTAAGGAAGAGCCTAGTGCTCCACTGTGGATGTTTTTTTTCCCCCTGGATGGAAAGCAATGCCTATAACTATATGTATTAATCTTTTAAGGGAACATGGAAGGACCTTTAAACTTCAAACACTAAATGAAAATACATGAAGTAATTTCCACATACAATTTTATATTTCTACTAGCCATCCTGAATATCATTTTGGTCCGTCAAAATTGACCAAAAATTTCACATTTTTTAACTTAGTGACTACGGTATTAGCAGCGGAGACCTGAAATAAATTTTATTGTAATCCATGTGCTAATTGCCAACCCTGTTGCCTACCTTATATTATACGTTACAGATTGACTACCCTGATCTACTTCAGGCTTATAAATGACTAATAAAAATAACAATTTTGCTGTAAATTGTGTAAATAATGCTTTCAATGTATCATTCATTTTCCCCTATAAACCAGGTCCCTTCCAATTAGATAAAAGTATGCCACCCAAGTCCTGGTACAGCCCACAGTTATCTCTTACTTTGATTTCTGCAATGCCCTCCTTGTACGTTCCCCAGCTTGAACACTAAGACCCTTACAGCTGTTTCAGAAAGCAGGTCTTCAACCAACCCAGAAGGTTGCATGTGCATGGCTGCTGGAATTAAAGTCAAGTCACTAACTGTCGCCTACAGAGTGACATATGTGTCTGCACCCAGCGACCTTAATCCCATCATTCAGGTTTATGTTCCTACTCGCTCCATCCGCTACTCCAAGGAACATCGTCTGGTTCCGTAATCCCTACAAACAACACAAAACCAGTCCAGACTGGTCTTATTTTGGTTCCCTGCTGGTGGAATGAGCTGCCAAAGGTGAACAGAGCAGCAGAATCCATATCCATCTTCAAAAACCTCCTGAAGACCCCTCTGTTCAGAGAGCATCTCCTCTTCTAATACATTATCTATGTTTTTGCACTACTCTTGCATAAAGATTTTAGCACTCCACTGGTTCCTACACTGTCCTAAACTTGAATGTTTCATCACATTCTTAGTCACTTTGGACAAAAGTGTCTGACAATTTATTCTAATGTAATGTAATTTATTGCAATGTACCTTATTTTACCTAAACCCCCCTGAATTGCTTTGTTTAGATATCACTTAATTAAGCAGAATTATAATAAATGAATGATAAAATTATGAGAAATTGGTGGAATATGGTGTACAATAACACACTAAAGGTTGACAGTTCAAGGGGAGATAGTAAACAGTCCAGGAGCTGAACCAGCACCACTGAATCTAATTCAACAAAAAAAGGACAATTAGGAGCGAAGTGTTCACGATTAAACAGGAGGTGAAAAAATATATTATTTTACTAAATAAAAGTGTTAAAATCTCTTTACCTTCAGCACACTGTGAACTGGCTGCTGTGCTTCTCCGCTTTATCTGTTTTGGACCACAGTCACAGAACGAGCGCCCCCACCTGGACTGCAGGGGACTCGCTTAGAAATTAAGTAATTACTGTGACTTTAAATCCCACCCGTATTCCGTAAACCCCCACCCCTTCACTGCGATTGGTGGGAATTCGCATAAACTGTCCGCTGATTGGTCGGCTGGGAAGGCGTTCACGTTGTACCCATTTCTGTTCACACACACGTTACTCCTCAGATGTTCTGCATGAAACGACCTAAACTCCAGATTACGGAGTCTAAATTACATAAAGAAAATACATTAAGAAACAGATATTAAATTTCAAATATGACAATATGCTGATTTTACAGCAGCAATATTATTGTAACGTTACAGTTTAAACTTTTGATAAGCTTTCTGCCTTGCACAGAGTGGATAGTGTAGCATATTGACTCATCATAAATACATTATTTTATATTTATTACTTTATTTTTTTATACTTATTGCTTTATTATTGTTGCACTAGGAATACATAATAAGGGACGGATTAGCAGCACCATGATGCAAACTTGTGGCCATAGTATACAGCAGTGGTTCCCAAACAATCTATGCAGGAACATTAATGAAAAAACTTAAAAAAGGATCATCTCAAGTTTCACACTTGAACTTGAAGCTGATGAAGAGTCAGCCTCTGCTGGAGGCTTGGCTGGCCGCACAAACTCGTCCATGTTTTTGCTAGCAGTGCTTGAGTGGAGCGTAGACTCTCCCGTTGGTGCACCCTTCTGCAAATCCTTCAAAACCCAGTTTGGGAACCACTGGTATACAGTATTCTGGAGAAGGTATTAAATGTGTCAGTATGTGCATTGTGCCTCATCAGATAAAACACAAGCTACGTTTGCTTTGCATTGTCCATATAGTATGATGCGATTCCATATTAGATTGTTGATGAATGTGGGTTTTTGTAATTCAGCCTGGTTCTATCTGCCCCTTTTGTAACTTTGAGCACCCGCCCCTTCAAACATCTCTGCACAGTCCTAGAAGGGAGAGAGAAAAGACCACTGTTCAAGTTCGAAAGGCGCCTCAGCCCTGACGCGGCTTCTCCTGGATGGCTATACAGTTCGAGTCCAGCGGAGCTCTCCACAGCGCCTGAATAGAAAGTCCTGAGCAGTGTTTTGCCAGTTCACACTGGAAAAGAACTAGTTCAAATTACAGTTCATTCAAATAAATTAACTAGTTCATGTTCATTTTAAAAACTTTTGAATGAAGTTCACAGCTCAAAAATGAACCAGTTCACGTTCGTTTTATTTTTACATTTTCAAGACGACGTCCTTCTATCTGAACCTCCTTCAGTCTTCTCCTTCTATCTGTAAGATCACTGAACAATCACAGACATGTTACATTAAAAACAATTGAGTCTGAGAATAGATCTTACCTTAAGGAACGCATCATGTTATGGTAAAAATGAGATGCAGGTTTACTGTATATGGAGTTTTTATTCAGGAAAAATAAAAAAATCCTGCCCCGGCTGGCCTCTAAACCAATCGATCGCTGCCTGGGGCGAGACTCCCTAAGGACCCCCTCACACTGTCCAAGGTGCTGCATGAGTAAAACAAAACTCAGCAGACACACAAGGTAAGACAAACAGAGAACATAATACTAACAAAAGAACAATAAACAGACCCCAGACATGACATACACACCCCTGTGGTGCTCCAATATTGGTGGTGATGCTGTCTGAGACACACCTTCCCACCCTCACCACCTGAGATCTGCAAGTGAGGAAGTCTAAGACCCATGCACACAAATGGCTGTTGAATTCTAGATCCCTCAGCTTTGTGAACAGTCTACTGGGCACTATTGTGTTGAATGCTGAACTGTAGTCTACAAACAGCAATCACACATAGTTACCCTTTTTCTTGTCCACGCGGCTGAGAGTGGTGTGCAGGACGTAGACTTGTAGTCAAGACTGCCTAAACCAAGACCAGAGGGTATCGAGACCAAGACAAGACCAAGATCAAGACTAAGACCAAGACAGGCCGAGTCAAGATCAAGACAAAGTCGAGCTGAAACCGAGACCGAAAAAAAAGACTTTTGTGCGCTTTTGAGGACTGACATGATGGTACTGACTGGTCCCAAAGTCATCTGACAAAACAGCTAACACCTCCAACAACTGTCTGAAGAATGGGAAACGTGTAACTGATTTCAATTATACATAATTTGTAGAAATTTGAAGATAAACAAATGAAATTGAAGATAAACAATTATAAACTTGAAATTGCATCATGTCCCATTGTTAGTAGTACCAGCCAAATTACACTGTATAATATCAACTTCCCTGAAATGGATTAGGCCTGTTAAGTCAACACAATGTGAAATGCAGATGTTATTTTAAAGTCAATTGTCACATTTTAGTCAATGCCATTTTAAGTAATATAAACAATATAAAGACATTTACACGCGTCACATGAATCAGATGCACATCACAAATACTAAATACCAACACAAACTGCACATCAAACTGTGCATTAATAAGAATAAGGACAAGTGCTTAAAAGGTTCTGACATCTTGGTGTCTGCAGTGGAATGTAATTACAACACACTGCCAGTGATATGAAGCCTGTTGTTCAGTAGGGCAAGAACAATAGAACACAGACATTATGGAAAAATAACAGATTGATAAACTAATACAGTTACATGAAATACTTAAAAAGAGAGAGAGAGAGAGAGAGAGAGAGAGAGAGAGGGGCCTAGTGGGTAGGATACTTGCCTCTGGCCCAAGAGGTCATGGGTTCGATTCCTACCTTATGCTCACACAGCAATACCAGATGAAATACTGGATTTTATATATGCTTGTGTTTTATGTATCCTGAATTCAGTCATTTAAAGAGGAGTCAAATGAGACTCAAATTGAGGAGTCAAATTATTCAGAGTTAAGAAAAAATGAATGTTTTGTGTTTGTGAGGGCTGTACCATTCAGAGAGGCCATTTTCTTTACCACAAAATTATAAATCAATAAACACTTCAATACCCCTCATTTCCTATTCATGCTGCAGAAAAGGCTTTGGTCAACCGCACTGAGGAGTAGGTTTAGAGTCGGCACGGCTTTCTCCGGTTCTCAAAGAAAAAAAAGCTTCGCCCAGCTACCTGGAGCCCACAAAACACAATAAAACAATTACACAGAAACTCCAAAGCAGTTTTATCACCACCCAGCCAGCTTATGGACACTTTTAGAGCCCAGTGACTTTGATGTACTCACAGCAAAGAAGTTCAGCTAGCAAAGGTGCTCCTCTCGGCGTGCCTTGAAGTGCATCTCTCGAACAGTCGCTCCAATTTCCACTTAAAAATCTTATTTGCTGGCCAGATATCCTGAATTTGGTCTTCTGTGTGCGTTTCACCTGGACCAGTCAGAAGCTGGTTAAGCACATTTTAAGTACATTGCTTTTCATAGTGATACACCCAACCACCCAAATAAATTACCCTTTTTTGGGATTAGTGAAGGTTTATCATCTTAAACTGCACCCCCATGCCAAATCCGGCCTACACCAAAACCCGGCGCCCCACGCGTAGACTGATGTGTCCCCCCCTCAGATTGAAAATGCTTCTCACGCCCCTGCTGGTGGGAATCTTTTATCCTTACCTGGACTGTTCTCAGAGCAAAATTGCTTGGTCTACCGGCTCTTTCGTTTGTATCCACGACTAGGCTCTTCCACTACTCAACACTGGACGAACGTTCATTTCATGTCAGCTCCTAGCCAGTGACAGGACTGTTCTTATTGTCTTTATCTGCATTCTTCTTGTGATTCAGTGCTTAATGTGCCAGAAATTACCTTTTAACCAGAAGTGGCTATAAAATTTCATCACACACTCATATGGAGTGTGTGATACACGGCCTGTCATCCACACTGCAGGTTGAACTGGTCCCCAGTCTTCTGTTTAAGACTCAGATTGGAGGTTCAGTGCCTGGCAGGGCGGTGCTCAGACAACAGCTTATCTATTAATTCCAAATAGCTCATCATTAATTTCAGTAAGGGTGGTGGTAGACAAGTTCCATCACACTCCATCTCCATTACACTCTCACCAATGGCAGTGAGTGTCTAAGTACCTTACTTTTCACATGTCCAGTGAGTTATTGGTGCCTAGATGTAGCTATTTAAAACTCCCACTGTCTCTACAGACCTACCACCATCTGCAAAGACCCTACACACCCTTCACTACCTTTGCACTCTCCTGCCCTCTGGTCAGTGATACATGTGCTGTAATTTGACCAGGTGTGATGTGCTAACTGTCCATGTGAAGTCCACTGTATGCTCAGTCCCGTTTTTCATAATCCTAACTCATGGCTGTTCATCAAACCATAGCTCAGTCCCTTAATGTTTGCTGCTGGGCCTGCAGTGGTGGGCTTCTTCACCAACATAACACACAGGGAGCGGGTTTGTTGACTTCAGGACGACCCACAGTGATCACATGATCACTGGTGTGTTGATTTTATGCTGAGAGAGATCAGATTTGTTTGTTATTTCGTACACATGTAAATGCTTATCGTAACTCTGTTGACTAATGGTGTCTTAACATAATTTAAAAGCAACTATATTCATGCATTCCTGCATTCATTACTCAAACATTACTCTTTTTGTGAAAAGGAAGGGAACTGAAGGAAGTCACTGTTGGTGGGAAATGTTGAACTTTATTAGAGCTACATGTGTCAACAAAAACAGTACAATGAAGCTGAAGTAAATGGGGCACTGTTCTCCTTTATACGTCTGACTGGAAGAAGTTCCTGTAGATCATGTTAATGGTTGTTTGTCGCCCCTTGGTGGCTATTTACAGTAAATGACGTGGAAGGTCCCGGGGTCTGTTTCAGGAAGCAGGGTTAAGAAACTCTCTTATTTACCCTGTTAAATCATACAACTTAGGTTAAAGTGCCTTCATTCTAAACTCAACACAAATGTAGTTTTTAGTGTTTTCTTCCAGATTATGTCATTTATCCATTTTTGGCAAAGCGAGCAATATTATATAATAATCTTAGTTTCCAATAGGGGAGTATGATGCTCACTGCACTCCAATGGAGCAAACGAAAGACACAATTCTGACACAGGTGTGATCTCAAGGATGTTAGATAATGGTTTTGTGTTTGTGCATGAAAATAAAATTCAGTGTTGTTGTTAATCCGTTATATATTTCAGATTTGTTCCATTCTTGGTCCCAGTATCATTAAGAATAGAAAAAAATGGCCATTTTTGAGGTTTTTTACATTGTGCAAACAAACTGGTATTTGAAGGAATAGATATTTGATACTTATGACAAGAACTGATGTTAGTTATAAACTTTAGGTAGTAAAAATAACAAAAAAGAATATACCAGTATATAAAAATGACAAATATATGGCCATTACAGAAAATATAATAAAATTGCTCGCTTCGCAAGTTTCCTTGTACCACTTTCATAAGTTACTCCATGTATCTGTTCCCTCCGTGTGTCTGTCTGTCTCTGTTTGCGCTTGCTGTTTAATTCGGAAATCGGAGCAAAACAAAAAGGATAAGACGGAATTGGCAGCAATTGAAAATGAAATATAAAAATATAGTCCAAATAGGTAGGTATAATTTCTTTACAGGCCATTGGGAGGTTTTGAAGGCTCTACTTAACATCATTCAGTGAACCTATAGCTGTGATTAGTTCATTTAGAGCATTGCAGAAGAGCAGAAGCATGTCTCCATCTCAGCACTGCCAGTATGTTTATTATCAATGAAAGCAGTACTAAAATGTCTTTGCAAACGTCCAGATTAGTGCTTATCGGATATGTGCACAACCAAATGCAGAAAACCCAACTAGAAATACAAATACTGGGATATCAGTTACAGGTGGGTATATTACCCCATTGTTTCATTCCTTTCATCGTCAAATATTAATTGTTTTCTTTGAGCGCTTGCAGGAAATAAAGAAAACCTCATGAAAATATATGGATATTGTCTTTATTTGACAGTACATATGCAACTGGTCAATTAGAAATGATTATGAAAATCATTATGACATTCATATCAGAAACGTGTTCAGCGTCACCAATGTTATACAGAAAACTTCCATTCGCAAAGAAAGAAAGTGCAATACAGAGGACTTGTTTAGAGCTAAGAGCATGTCCATGATGTGTTATGCGAGCGACGTGGGGGCTGAGAATATTGAGATAAATTGTAGAGTGTGCTGAGTAACAGAAAATCATCAGATAACAATAAAACATCCAACCGGGGTCTGATCACTCTCTCCCGCAGCTTTGCGTTTTTGCTGAAACTCTCCTTTACGTTTCAGGTGAGTTAACGTTACTGAATTTAACAAAGCAACTTGTTCGACACTAATCACTGCTAAAATAAAAGTACAACATGAGACTGTTAAAAACAACACGTTTAATGAACGTCCTTGGATCAGGCACAGTAAATACTAACATTATGTTACAGCTTCTGCAGCTCGTTTCTCCGGCTTGTGTTAAAATAACTTACCGTTAGTGCGGGGATGCTTGAGCTCTCGTCATTTACTGAAGAACTGGCGTTAGTCTGGTTGACTGTGGCGGTCCCTCGGACAGTTAATTCCACACACCACGCGAAAGTCAGGGCTGCGGCTGTGCATGGTGTTAATGAGACTCAAATGTTGTCTCAGAGTTAATGCTACAAACACGTAACTTAGCATATGAAGCAACGCCAAATCATGTTGGAAGCTAGTATGTTTCAGTCGGTAGCGCTGTAGGTATGATTGCCGTAAAATAACTCGTTACCATGGTTACACGCGCCAGCTAAATTGTCGTAAATGCGACTGGAAACTAAATTCTCTTTTTTTTCAACCTAGAATAATTAACATTAATTCACAATGGACACAGACATATGTTTTGTTTAAAAACAAATCAGTCTTCCTTTTAGGGTTGTTTGGGCCAAAGAAATTTGAGGCAAATTGAGGACGAACACACGAGGCTGAAGTTGGCTTCTCATTCGCCAGTTAAATAATCAGGTGGACGTCTTCAGTGCCCGCCACTTTCTTTTGCATGAAGAAGACTGTCCGAGAGTTCTTTGCATCCGTGTTATTGGAAGTAAGTTAACATGTATTCTACAGTGCTCATTTTTGTACATATCGCACTCCTTCCGAATGGTCTAAACGTTTCAGTGTGTTTATATTGTATAACGTTGTAGGCGAACGCAGACGGTAGGAGGCAAGCTAACGCCAGCAGAGCTAACTAGTGAGCTAAATCGGCTAACAGCATGGAAGAACTGGATGAGGTCACAGTGTCGAATTTAAGGGGGAATGTATGCAAATTTTTATTTTTAAACAGATTAAATAAACTTCTGTTTTACATAGGTGTATGAACACGGAAGTGTGTAAATTAAATTTTATAAATAAAAATTATAAATAATGTGGTCTATTATATTTAAGTAAATTTTAACCTATTTCACGTGATTATTTCCTCATATGAGGAACATTTGTCGTTATTTGTGTTACTTATACAAATTGTGTTACTTTGACATTTAATTGATTAACTTTTGGGGGAAAGGGGGAGGGGGCGGGAGAAGAGACCAATTAGGATAAAACGGAGAGAGCCAGCTTCTCTGGCGCTGTCATTGCCAACACACAGCTCCTAGTGGCTGCCTCTTAGCATGTTGCTCATTGGCTCTATACAACAAAAAGTAGCAGACAATGTGGAATCCACATTTCTATACTAAACTAGTTAGCAACAGCAACACAATTTTAATGAAGTATCAACTTTAATAGTCTCATCTCTCATGCTGTTTCATTTGTAGGACATCATTTCATCTTGCTATGTTTGTCTTCCAATGTGTTCATAGCTGCAAACATCAGTGAGGGAATGATGGGCACCCTGTCTCGTGAAGACTTGCAGGATCTTTTCCCAGGCCCAGAGAACTTTTTACGGAGAAAAGCGGTCTGGCATGCCTGTCAGGGTGTACTGGAGGTCAGTTTCTCAGTCACTCACCACCTATTAAAGTTGTGCTTGGCATGTTTTTGTTCCTTTTGCAATTATTTTTTGTTTTAACACCAGTCACCAAATCTACCTTTTTTTATCTTCATTCCTATTACAGTAGGCTGTTGTCAAGTGTTTAAATAGTCTAACATTATAAAACAGGCTAATTATTTCAGGCAAAATAGATAACTTTACCATTAACCTGCGTCACCACAAGACCAAAAGGGAATAATGGAATTAACCTGTTATCAAGGACCATCCCTTTTAATGAGGGCTGTCAAATGATTAGCAAAATTAACCCAATCACAACATGACTCTGTGATTAATCACAGTTAAAATACTACAAACGGGTATTTTGGTGCAAAACGGGTATAAGGGTGCAATACAGGTAATCATTACAATTTAAGGAGGCAATTTTATAGACTGGTGTGAAATAACATTTTTTTTGTTCATCAACATTAGGGTATTGAATAAATCAATGGTCACTTAGTTGTGAATGGAAAGTATTGTCCCCCTGAAGCTGCCTTACATCAAGTTTTGTAACTCTGGAATGTGATCAAACCACCGATTACAGCTAGTTTAACCTGATCGTGGGCAGAGTTGGATGACTCTTCACATAATGTTGCATTTTGCTGTTGTTCATTACTCTTTATTTTACAGGAATCTGGCCAAGATGACTCAAAATCTTCAAGCAGCTCCTCCATTCATGAGTCACCTATGCAACAGAAATCCACTACTGTAAATGCAACTCCTGCAAAGTGCACAAGCCCTGAAAAGGTTGTAAAGTTATTCTATCCAGAGTATGTATTGCACACTGACACTGAGCTTGAGCAAGTCCGCCAACAATACTTTGAGTTGTCAAAGAAAGGTGAAGAGCACAGCTGCAAAATGTCAAAGGAGCTCAGATGTCGGCTCATACGAAACACCATGACTAGTATGATTGCAATCCTGAGGGCAAACGGGTATGGAGAATCGCATAGATACCCATCAAAACCAGAAATTACAGCAATGGCAAAGAGAATAGTACAGTACTACCCCATGCTACAGGACCAAGGCATCAAGAATACATTGGTAAGTGAAATGCATCCAGTTTAGTGTTTCATGTTGGACATTTTTAGTAGTGGTTGGAAAAATGTATTAAATGTCCTGTACAGGTCACTGGGTACGCACAGCTAAACAAAAGACTGCAAAATGTGAGAACCTCCCAAAAAGCAACTCCAGATGGGAGACAAAGTGGTAAGGCTGCAACTAATTAGTTTTAATTTTAGCAATGATAATTCTGTTCATTTTCCTCATTAATTGATAAGTTGTTTTATCAGTAAGATGTCAAAGTTGTGAAAAGTTTTCCTCAAATGTCTTGTTTTGTCCACAGCCTGACTATTTTAATTTCAATGTCATAGAGGACAAACAAGCTTGGAAAACCTTTGAAAAGCTGAAATCATGTTTGGGCATTTTATTAAAAAAAAAAGAAAGTCATGCAAAATGATCAATCATGTCAAAGTATTTGGTGACCTGCCTTTAGTTTCCTCATCTGTTTTAGCATGAGAGGAAGAAGCACTTTGTGTTACACTTTGTACATATGAAAAGGGCTATACAAATAAAGAT
This sequence comes from Brachyalestes nurse, assembly GCA_037974405.1. NCBI lineage: Eukaryota > Metazoa > Chordata > Actinopteri > Characiformes > Alestidae > Brachyalestes > Brachyalestes nurse. Next base: position 804 of record JBBPCY010096440.1, on the reverse strand, counting down.
GTGGATTGATTGAGTTCATAGTTGACAACTAATTGATTAACTGACTAATCTTTGCAGCTCTACAAAGAGGCGACGTCTTGATCAGCCAAGTGATGTAGAAGAATTTGACTCAGCAATCATTCTGGATCAGTCCACAGAAGGGAGGAGCAGCCCAGACTCAGCCAGTAAAACAAGTGAGTTAGAAGGTAAGTTTCAACTTTACATTTACAAACTTGTCATTGTGTGGTCATCATTATTAATTAAAACTAATATACCCACATATTGAGTCAAGATTGCAGTCCTGACATGACAGAAGTAAAAGGCTTTAAAATGGGCAACAAAGGGTGGTAATTACATCACATTTGCCCTGTTATCAGTTTATTAACATTACTGTGGAAATTAATGTTAATAAAGTATCTATTAATAAAAGCCAGTATATTATAAGTTTGAAGAGCTAGGTACTGTGGTACGTTTCTAGTATCAGTCTGTGCAAGATCACATTCTACAACCACTCAGTATATCATATAATGTAATGTTTTTGAAAACCATGCCTCACTTTTTTGGTTTAGGTTCCAAAATGATTTTTAAAATGTATAACCCTGACAAAAAGATCTCTGTGCCATGTCTTTAAGGAAAAAGAAAAGCACAAAACCTACTTGAAGAAGAACCCTCTACCCTGCCAAGTCCTAATAGTGAGTCCATCCAACTGCCCTGTGTGTGTGTGTGTGTGTGTGTGTGTGTGTGTGTGTGTGTGTGTGTGTGTGTGTGTGCCTTTGTAGGGGTGCACTTGTGTGCCTACATGTACTTATATGCGGTATTTTATAG
>JBBPCY010096382.1:0-20000 GCA_037974405.1 Brachyalestes nurse | reverse complement strand
ACAAAACCATGTATTCAATTTTTATATAAGCTCATATGTGGACCAATAGAAATGGTCCAAAAGTACGTAGAATAAACTTCTATTGCAAATTAAAAATATTTATTCTTTCTCCTGATAACTGAACTTTTGTAGAGGTACACAACTGTGGGGTTCTGAAAGCCACAATTTTATTATTACATAAAGGTAATTACATGTGTATAATACATATGGGACATTATTACAACGTATAGACACTTATATGTATAAATATATACTACATTCAGCCACTTACATATATAGATATACTACATATAGACATATATAATAATATACTACATATAGATACTTACATATATAATGATATACTACATTCAGACACTTACATATATAGATGTACTACATATAGACATATATAATAATATACTACATATACTTATATAATGTATAATGTATATGTATAATATATACTATATAGTAATGACCAATGGTAATGACCAAAAATTGAGTTTTATGTTAATTTCCATGAGAGCCAAAGTAAAGGTACGCTTTTGAGCCTTTTTTTTCTCAGCAACTATGGGAACAGAGAAAGTATTTTATGTATAGGAAACCAAAACATTAACACGCACTTGAAAGTCAGAGTCAAAGTTAACTTTATTTGTGTGTATATGGATGGAATGACAATAAAAACCTATTTGACTTGGCTTGTACAGCACTGAACATGAATGAATATTATTATACTCGTATAAGGTCTTCAATATTATTATAATCAACTGTAATCAGCTTAGCCATTTTAAAACTGAATTGTAACCATCTGATGTTTCAAATCCTAATCTGTATTAATTATAAGTTATATCATCATCAACATTGCAAAAATAATACCAGAGCTTGGATATCAAGTGACAATGAATCTAATTTGAAACATGAGCATGGAAAAGTTTGGACTCTTTGTTTTTGTGTAATGCTAAATCATTAATGAATCTGTGCATGCTTCACTTGTTTACACATTTCGTATATGAGTAAATGAATAAATGTAACTGTTCCTTATGTCCAGGGTCAGCGGCCACTAGAGGCCGCTCTTTCGGTTGAAGTATGAAGGACTTTTATTTTAATATTGTACTCCGGTCGGTGGTTTGAGTAACTGATTATGGGTTTTGATTGGTTCCTGGTTTAGTTCAGTTTTGTGTATATGTGTCTTTGTTTGGTGTTACCAGTTTTGGTCCAACCTCACTCCAGCCCTTAAGTTAGTAAGTGTTTCTGTTTGGTGATCAATTGTGGTCTTTCGTTGGGTATAGGCCCTCATGCCTTTTTATTTTACCCTTTTGCAAATAAAGAAAGTCTCTACAGAAATGGAAACCTGCATCTGCGCCTCCCTGCCTTGGCAACATGATGTGACAGTTTCCTAATAGCTTTTTGTATCAGCGTTGTTAGCAATTTGTTTGTTTTCAAGACAACAGTTAAATCTTATCTTATATCCATGACAACTTTTTAAACCATTTCTGATCATGTTTAAATATGTCTTCACACACTTAAATGGTTCTTCTCTGTAACTGAGAAGCAACTGAGGTTCTTTAAAAAAGCCTTTTAAACCAGCAACTCTAACTTCTTTTGGTCAATGCCCCTCTTCTTGGTTAGTAAGCGCTATTGATAATGAGCACCCACCAGTGAGTGTTTTCTCACTTGTCATAGAGAAAGAACCTTTTGGTATTAGAACACCTTTTGCTAAGAGCAAGAAAAAAGTATAAATTAATTTAAAGGATATTTCCACCAAATACTAAACATTTCTGAATGAAATAAAAAAAAAAATACCAGTCAGATAATTTTCCGCATGCTGAGATTTTCTTCATTTGCGTGTTATTCACTGCCACCTCATATAATTATAATTAGAAAGTGGATCACCAGTCAAGGTATTCAGCTAAGAAGTCACAGCAAATAGGATGAAACAGTTAACGAGTACATTTAAAGTTAAAGGACAGTCTAGAATTTGACTCTGCATCACACCAACCAGTTAATAGGATGTCAGACACACACTATTACAGATTATTTCATCTTATTACAGAAACGTTTTTTATTTTACATTTTATAGTTGTTCACGCAACAACTTTCCAAGTATAAAAATCTAAAGTTTGTGAAATGAATGGATAATTGGTAAAAGTGGTAAAAACTTTTGACTGGTATTGTAGTTAAGGTGTAAACAAAGTAATTCAGAGGGGCTTGGTGTGAAATTCTCCATTCCGGAGAAACTCACATAGTCAGAATTGTTCACAGTGCTGGTAGTAGGAACCAGACATCTGAAGTGTTTAACCTTCCCAGGTCAATGATGTTACATACAACATCAAAGAATGCCATCTACAATAGACTAAACATCTTGGCAGCACTGCAGTCTAGAGACATACTTTCTTTTTTTTTAACAGAGAGGTACTTTAGTGCTATTCTAGTGAGGGCTCCAGTACAATCATATCCCTTCAGGATCCAGCCTTGAGCTGCACTGTCTTTTTGGAGACTAGACTGAACCCATCATGAATAATAATTTTTTTTGTGTTATAAACAGGTTTTGAATTAGAATAAGAAAACTTTATTGACCCCAGAGGAAATTGCTTATGTTGTGTCTACACAGACACACAAAGAAACAGAGATAAGAACAATGTAAAGTCTAAAATAAAATTCAAATGAAAACTCTGCGAATGCTGTGAAAATACTCTGTACTTATGCTATATACACAAAATGCTGGGGTATAAATTCTATAGATAAATGACTTACTGCTAACAAATGCTGTCATTTGCATGGTTCTTAGACTATCTTGGCTTTATTCATCGTGAAGGATATATATATATATACTCAGTAAAGAGTGCAACTCCAAACCAATCATTGTGTTAATTAGAAATCTACTTCAGCAGTCATTTCTTTTAGCACGCAATAAGAAGTTTCAAACACATTGCTCAGTGAAATATTGCAAATATCGAGATTCACACAAATCACTTCATTATAGATAGTAGTTAGGCACAACCTGAAATAATAGTGTAAAATAGATGTCTTTTAAAGCTCCTCTACATAGAAATAAAATATGGGTTATGAACACATGGCACACGGTCCCAAAATGTATTTTAAAAAACACATATATGGCGGAGAGATACATTAAGGATATTTTACTGGTTGTTTTTATACAGTAAAAAAACAGTGTAAAAAAACAGAAAGTGTAAGAATATCCCAAAAGTGTGTTTACACACATGCACCAAAGCAGACTTTCTCCTACGACACACTTGCTGCTGTTGTGAGTTGCTCAAGGTTGTTTATGCAACAGCATGCGAATAAAAGGGGGTTTCAGAGTTTCTCACAGCCTACAGAACTGTTTTAAAGGCCCAAAGAGATTTCAAATGCCAAGGACCCCTTTGGCTAATGTTTACAGACTATTCAAACAGATGTCTGCTGTGATATGCATTTGATTGATATATGTTTGCTCAAACTCACTATTTGATTTTTTTTACCTGTTTGAAGTGATGATTGTATGATTGTGAGCATTTTTTGAGACATTAAGGATCTAACGCAGGGCTTTTATGTGCTTTTTTTATTATGTTTGTTCACTCAGTGTATGTATGTGTGTGTGATTCAAAATGCCAAAAAGCTTTTGAAATGTCATGTTTGCAGCCCCATATGCTATCAGTTACAATAGCTTTGATGGAGGAAATCCAAAAGCTAGTTGTTTTCCCATAACAGGACACCACCTTCTTTACTATAGTTATAATTAATTTACAATAATTACACAAAAACAAAACCATAAATGTGTCCACTGCCAGCCTAGGTGTGGCTTTTAGCTAAAGCAGGCCAAATATAACCCTAGCAGAGGCAAACATAACAGAGTAGGCGTTCCAGAATACATAGGAAAGGTTAAGGATTACAATCCAAATCAAATACTTCATATTTTATTAATATTCAACTGCTCCAAGAGCTTTTCACTGCAGTGCTCGTAACTGTGTTTGCAAGCACTTGACAGCTGATTCGCAGGCCGTTCGCTGCACAGCAGCAACACTGACGTGGAGAGTATCAGGCACAGCCGTGTTTTTCTGGAGTTTTTATACACCCCAGCTTCACTGATTGGATTGAGAGCCCACCATCCAAAAATATCTGACTCTGTGGTCATGAACTGGTCATTAATAAAAGGCAAAAGCAAACAGTGCATTTACAGATAAGCTGCTGTCTCCAGCTGGAGCTACAAGGAAGATGTTTCTGATAAGTCTGTTTCTGAGTCTAATACATTCATATCATATGCTTTACCATGCCAGTGGTTAGTGTCACTGCTGGACTGAAAACACATCTACTATAATAAAATCATGTCTTATTTGGTACAAGTCCCTTTCCATTGGTGGACAGGGTCGATGAGTCTGGTAAACTGTGCAGTGACAGAACTACAAACTATATGGTTGGTGTTTCCAATAAAATGGCCAGTAATTGTAGATACAAGGCAGTTGGACATAATAAACTGCCAAGGCAGTGTGAAATAAATTCTGTCATCAAGAATTTTGGCTGTCTTCCTGAATAAATTCCTGACCTTTGTGTTGGTGTTTTGGGACAGTCAGTGGTCATGGAGCCCGGAGACTGGATTCCAAGTGATGTGGCCCAGTGGCTGGATCATATTGGAATACACCAACACCAGGAGTCCCTGGACATGCTGTACGGTAAGAACACACACACTCACACTAAAAACAACAGCAGTTTACAGATTTACCTTGATCCAAATACTTTATTACTGACTGGGCTATTGGGATCAGCGCCCAGCGTCATTGACTTTAGAGGGCCTCAAATAAATGATGAATAATAAATATGTACATTGCCAGTCAAAGGTTTCTGCACACCACTTATCCGTTTATTTTATGAGCTGCAGATTTTTATTCATGTTATGCATTGGGAAGTTGTTGAGCAAGCGACTACAAATGAAAATAAATAAATAATAAATGTTTCCTTTACAACATGGAAAGAATCTGTATCAGTGCATGCCTGACATCCTATTAATGTTTGTGTGGGGGCGCAGAGTCAAAATCTAGACTGTCCTTTAATGCACTAATGAACTGTTTCATCCCACGGACAGTCACTTAATAGCTTATTAAATATCTCAAGTCAAGTAGGTTCATAGTCATACCAACCATAGTTGAAATTATATAATATGATATATATAACTGTGTAATATGATATACACAGTAAAAAATACACAGTGAAACGAAACAATGTGCCTCCAGAACCATGGTGCAATACAAAGAACAAAAACAGAAACAAGACTGAAGATAATACACAGAGTGCAAGAAATCAGTATTATAACAGAGTCTGTATTCTAGCAGCGGAGAGTTACGTCTGCAAAAATAAAGAAATGCAGATTAGAGGTAGAGACCAGTAAAAATAACTGCAAATATAGCAGCAGAACAAAGAATGTGTAGTATAATAATAATGGTATTTACAGAGGCAGCTGGAGTGTGAGTAGTTTGTATAAAGAAGAACACATCAGTGTGTATATGCATTGTGTTAGGAGAAGAAGAGGGAGGTTGAGGGGTGTGTTTGAGGGTACAATATATAAGGTGGCTTTTTGTAGGTCAGTAGTGATGAATACATAATATGACATTTTCTAGCTAATAAAGGTACTCAAATGGTGAATGAACTGTATGTTTGTTTGTTAGCAAAGAGTGCATTTTAGTAAATATTAAATGATGCTAATGAGAAAGAGCTTTGAGCTTTTGTGAGGTAGTAACTCGATTAAACTCTGATGTGTCAGGAAGTCGAGTTTAACTTTTGGTTAAAATGGCTGGAGACTCTTTTTTGCATTTGTACTGCAGGAAATTTGAATGAGTAGCATTAGCAGTAGCATTAGCAGTAGCATTTAACTGAAAGTCACGTAGCAACATTATTGCCACTTTGCTGTTATCGAGTAGCAGCCATCACCAGAGACAGCCATTAGCATTCAAGATAAACACAAGAGAAACCGGCTTCAGGGGTAAAGAAAATGGGTAAAATTAATTCTATTAAGACTCAATTAAGATATTAGCTTTGTATTAGCTTTAAACTTTTAACAGCTTTCTTTCTTTAAAGGAACTAGCCTAATTCCTTTTTTTAATAAGAGATGTAAGAGAAAAGATACAGACATTATTACAGAACCGAACTATTAGAGAGCCAGAGAGAAAACTGGAAGGAATTAAGCAAAGTGAGTAAAGAATTAAATGACAAGGAAAAAATAAGGAAAAAGGGGGAGACGAGTGAGAAGAAAATTTCCCTCACCATGGGGGCCACTGTCTGATTTCCTGACACAGCCTTCACAGCATTTATTACATGGTTCATTACACCATAACTACCCCAATTTTTTTATTTCATAGATATAAACACTGTATATTTAATGATATGTTGACCACAGAAATTAAAATGTCCTTGGTTTTCATTTCAGAAATGCAGTAGCTGTATTTAAAAAGGCTAAATATTCTCTAAAATGCTTTAAGTACAAAAAATAAGATACAATAAGATGAGAAAGAAGTTTATTCATCCTGCTAGAAATTCTTGTGTCATAAGTGTGATCAGTGCAACAAGAAAGAATATAAGGTAATAAGACAATAGAAGAAATAAAAAGAGACAATAACCAATAGTGCAACACAATGACAAGAACATTAGTGTAAAATAACAGTGTGACACTCCCATTAGTCTGTGTTAAGATTTTGTGTGCTGTACCAGCAGATCAGTATTATAAAATGACTAATGAAAGTGATGTAGTGCTAATGCAATAAAATAGCAGCAGATGATAAAGTAAAAAGGGGATTGAGACACAGGATGTTAATCTTTGTAGCCTGTTATTTTGGTGGAAATGCAATCCGGGTGCAGGGGTGGACTGTCTTCTCCTTTGAGAGTCCAGCTGGATCCAGAGGAGGACTGGTTTGGGGGACAGGGGGCTTTAGGACCCTGCGACTGGTTTAGCTGGAGCTTTGGGGAACATTCCTGCCATACCGCGATGAATGGTCGTGATTGTTGTTGGTGGGACTGCTGAGAGAAACTTGTTTTTGCTCGAAGAAAGAAAGAAAAAGCAGAAGAAAAAGAAGAGCTAAAAAAGAAGGCTTTAAAGACGGGTAAACCAACCTGAACTTCTCTCTCCCTCTCTCTGAGAGAGAGATTGAGTCTAGTGCATGATGTGATTACAACGGTGCAGCACCATGTGATGTTTTTACTTTTCTGCAGAATTTGGGTAAACACAGAACTTTAAAACACTTTTCATGAACCATCTATGACCCAGGAACACAGAGGCCTGTACCGTGAGTCCTTACAGCTGTTTTATTCTCAGAGCTTTAGCCGGCAGACCGTTAAAGAGCCGGTGAAGTTAAGCGAAGTTTGGAGAAGTTTGATGATCTTGTAACCTAAACTTTCTCATTGGCCCTCCTGAGATTTTGTGGATTTTGGTGGCTGTTTCTGCTCAGAGAACTACAGTGATGATTCCAGCTGCCTGGATTAATACGTAGCTTCTATTTTGGTCGGGTGAGGTGGTCGTGTCCGGAGTGCGCGGGGGTGGCCGGATTGTTAAACTTTTGGCCTGTGGGCTCTTTTTTGAGGGTTGAGAAGTTGAGCCATTTGGGTTGTGGGGCTATTAGGACTACCTGTTGGATTTTTGGTCTACTGACCTTTTATAGATAGATAGATAGATAGATAGGAGGTAGATACTATATAGATAAATAGATAGACAAACAGATACATAGGAGATAGATAGTAGATAGAGAGATAGATAGATGGATGAATGAACAGATAGGTAGGAAGGCAAGTAGAGATAGATAGGTTGAAAAGACAGACAAATATGTGGCTTACAAATATGTGCATGAATGAAATGTTTATAAGCTGTAGTAGTTGTTAATCAGCTTGTAAATAACATGCACATGAATGCACATTATTAATCAGTAAGTATGTCCACTATTTTAGTTGTTTACCATGTAGATAGATAGATAGATAAATAGATAGACAGATAGATAGATAGATAGATAGATAGATAGATAGATAGATAGATAGATAGATAGATAGATGTATATACAGATGGAAAGAGATAAAATGTATATAATTTATAAGGTAGTTACTATGGCTTACAAACATGAGCTTGAATGAAACATTTATAAACTGAGATACTTGTTAGTACAGTGCACATGAAAAAATATTAATCAGTAAATCAGTATCCAATATTTCAGTTGTTTACCTTATAGATAGATAGACAGATAGAAAGATAGACAGATAAATAAATTGATAGGTGAATAGATAAACAGAGAGAGACTGATAAAAATACAGATATAGAGGCACAGAGATATATGGATAGAGGTTAAAATTTACAAAATTTCTGACGTAGTTAGTATGTGCTTGAATGGATGTAGTTGGGGGTTTTTTTGTTTTTTTTTTTTAAATAAAGTGCATATAAAAATAATATGATTTAGCAATCAATATAAATGATTTCAGCTGTTTACCTTTTGGAGTATTACCCGCTGGGCTGTTAGCCTTTGGGGGTCTTGGCTACTGAGGCTTTCAGCCTTTTGGGGTCCTGACCTGTTGACTATGGGCATCAGATTCATTGTCCAACCAGAGTAGCAGTTCTCCGTTCCAAACGACAGGCAGTTGTGTCCCGTTTCCCTGTTTTTACATAGCCATTTTCCATGTGGTCTTATCCCTTAGGTTGTTTTTATTACTTAGACTTTGACTGAAATATGTAAATGAGCTGTGTTCTGATTGGCTGGACTTCAGGCTGAATTTGCAGCAGAGATTTTATAGACCGTTTGAACTTGGGCTTTAAAATATATCTTAATTGACTGAAATAACATATGTATCTATCTATCTATCTATCTATATAGATATACTCACTATGTAGGTCAAGTTTATATATAGCTACTATTTTCCATTGAACACATTATAAATCATAGACCTACATCTCTAGTGAAGATAACAGTAGTTCAAAGAAGGATGTTAGAGGGTCCTTTCTATTTTTGGCCAAAGCATAGACTAACTAGCTCTGGTCTGTGTTTCCTGTTTGAAGTGTTTACATTAACTATGACAAAGTTAAACAACAGTTCATAAAATCTCTCAGACTGCCTGACACAGCATGTAGAAGACACACACACTTACACGCTTACACACACACTGGAGCTCCGGGGCTGCCGCTGACCTACTGTGGAGGGTTAAATGCATCCAGTTACCAACTTCAAATGTTCTCATGCCCCCTCCGCAGTGGTCTCGCTTTCCATCCCAACTGCACCTCGCCGCACTCAGGCATTCAAAACTCTCACCAGATGGTGTGACTGCCATCCGTTTATAATTATAATCCTGGACTTTGCCATTCGGTAATCCTGAAATAGCGAAGGAATGTGACCGATGGTGTTGATCACGAGTGTCTGTTTTTTTTTTTTCTGAACACATACACACACACACACACATACATGGGCACCTGTATGTAAATGGCACATACCCATGATATTGGAAAATCTGAACAGTATGCCTACAGTTTTAAAAGGTTAAACTGGTGTTTTTAAATCATAAACAAACCAGTTATATTCCAAGTGACTTTTTAGAGGCCAACCGAGTCAGCATGATTAGGCAATATCTGAAGGGCTGGGTGAGTATTCGTCAGTATTCAGACAAATTAGTATTTGTCTTTTAATATTTTAGTATTCAGAAGCTTTTTCTGTGCAATTTGTAGACTACAACACGCTCCATCAGCAAAAGCCTCACTATGAATCCATAATAATAAGAGAATATGAATAGATTATTTCTTACAATAAGAAAGTCCTGGGTTCAGTGATCTTGTGGCATGTTTGGGTCATTTCGATAACAGATTTTTTTTTATTTGTCTGTCTCCAGGTGAAGTAACTCAGCTGTTCAGTGTGTGCCCGTGCCCGGAGGCGCCCCCTACCTCGGGCACCAATATGCGCAGCTCGGAGGACGGTGTTTCTGGAACCGTTCTCCAGCGGCTGATGCAGGAACATCTACGCTACGGTACTGGAGGGACTGCAGGAGGCTCAGAAAACGACAGCATTATTGGTGTTCCTCACATGCTGTCACCCAGCAACCCTGTCTCCACAGAGAACCTGCTTTTTGAAGAGGATGGGCTCCTGGTACCACTGTGCCAGCCAGTGCTACCTCAGACCCAGCCAAGGCAGGAGCCCCAAGGACAGGAGCATCAAGTGGATTCATGCTCAATGGAGAAGAGTGAAGGCCAAAATAATGGTGGAAGTATCCAGGGAACCCTCAGTGTGCCTGGACTTGGTGGCCTGGAACTTCCATCTTATGAGGAAGCTAAGACCCAGTCTCAGCTTTTTAGAGGCCAACAGAATCAGAGTGACCAGCAGATACCTCCTCAAAACCCAGGTTATGCATATACAAGTCTACAAAACCCTAACCAGGCTGTCCAGAACTATCCACATCAAAGCCAGAACCTACTGAACCTCCCGAACCAAGGCAGCCTCAAGGCAAAACAGCAGAACCTCATAAACCCAAGTCAATATCAGGGTCCACAAACTCAACAACAGCACTCTTACAACCCAACTAGCACCAGTTCCTGTCCTCCTTCTCTTTCTTCTGCTCCATCACTCGCCTCCACTTCTTGTCTTCCTTCTTCTCCATCTTCCTGTCTCTCGGCTGTCCCAATGAAGGCCCGTGTGGAAGGCAGGGCTTGGGTTCAGCGAGGTTTAGTAGGTGTTAACCCTCCGAGAGATGAGGGTTTGGCTGAGCTTAAGGAGGGTCATGTTCGTTCCCTCAGTGAACGGATAATGCAGCTCAGTTTAGAGCGCAATGGTGCCAAGCAAAGCAAAGGTCCATCTTCACCACACCCAAAAGAAACTTCAGAAAGACCTGAAAACTCACCTTCTCCAAACGGCAAAAGCAGCAAAACAACAGGCCCACCACAGCCACCACCTTTACTTTTAAACAAAACGTCTCAGGACCATCGAGGTCCACCTCCAGAGTACCCTTTTAAACTTAAACCTCAGGCACTGTACCCACCCAGTGTAAGCCCTGGTTCTCTATCAGCAGAGCTTTCCAGTGAACCTTCCCATACCTCCAGTCTAATTCCACACCAAGTAGCTTTACCCCCGTACCCGACCCAATCTTCACTCCAGTTTCAGACCCCACCCGGACTGCTTATACCTGGAGATGCATGTGCAATGGTCAGCCAAGCTCAGCAGATGCTGGGGGCCCTCAGTGAAGAAAACCAGAGACTCAGACAAGAAGTCCTGAAACAATCTGAGAAAGCTGGAAAGCTGCAACGGGTATGAGGTGCTTTTTTAATTTATATTGCACCCCACACCTATTTTCCCTTAGAGAGTTATTTTACTATGCTAGAATAATATATATAATAGTATTCTTATGTTGTCAGGTGACTGCATACAGTATCTGCTAGTGATGTAACAGAAACTGAAACCCGTGTTTTGACATGCTATGGTTAGGCTCATTAGAGAGTCTTCTCTTAAGCCATTTAGATGTGGACTTGCTCTTGGTCTTGGGATTGTTGTGTTGTTTTGTAACCCAATTGCACTTGAGCTTCAGATGACAGACGGATGACCAGACATTCTTCTGCCGCCTTTTCTGGTAGCGAAATTTCAATTATCCTGTCATTTATGGCTAGTCACTCATTTCCTTAAGCACCAAAGCCACACCATGCCATCACGCTGCCACCACCATGTTTCACTGCTGGTATGTTTTTATTGTGGAATGCTATTTTATGTTTACTTCAGATGTGAGACTCAGATCCAGAACCCATGTCTTCCAAAACGTTCCTCAAACTTCCTCCAAATGTTCCTTTCTGAGATAAGCACGTTTCTCTTGAAAAAGATTTGTTCTCCCATGTTTACAATTTTTGTCAAGTGTTCTTGTGGCTTGACTCTATTAAAATCAAGTTTACTTGCATAATCTAGGTGTTATATTTGACCAGTCTGTAAGCTTTGATGCCCATGTGAAATTTCCTCATGTTCATGTTTCTTTCATCTCAGAAACCTTTCAGAACTGAGATCCTGCGTCTCCAGAGCTGAGCTGGAAATGCTCATGCATGCAATCATTTCCCACTCGTATTCCTGTAACTCCTTTTTTACCTGTTTAAGTAAATCAGGCTTATCTCATCTTCAGACTATTCACAGTGCAGCTGCCAGGCTTTTAACTATCACACATAAATAGTCACACATCACTCCTGTTTTATTTGATCTACACTGACTCCCAGTTAAATTCAGAATCCAGTCTAAAATCCTTATATTGACTTTCAGAGCCTTGCATGAACAGGCTCCCAAGTGCATATCAGACCTACTACAGCCGTACTCAACAGGTCATGGGCTGAGACCTGCTCATCAGGGCTGCTCTCCATTCCACTTACCAGATTGAACTATTTAAATGAAGACACACTTGTGGAAAAGGGCTTTTAATTATCTTGTACTGTCATCTCTGTCATGTTCTGGTTTTTATTCTATTTTTATTCTGCTATTTTTCTCCTTTTTGTGTACAACACTTTGTGACATTCTTACCTTACTCTTTACATACAAGTGGTGATTGACATGCTGCTAGCAGGCTGACAATGAACTGAGAAATCAGCAGAACAAGCGAGCAAAAAGCCAGCAGCGTATCACAATAACTTATTTTATAAAATATTTTAACAGTAAACGTGGTGGGGGTGGGCGTGTGGTTTAGTGCTTGAAGATTGGTGGTTTGGCCACTCGACAGCTGTAGGTCAGCAGGGTGAGGGTGTTATATTGTGCTGTTTGACCCTGTGGAGGCATTTGCTTGTTCTCTGTCTTGTGTTGTGTCGGTTATACAATGTAATGGCATTGCTGCTGTAACAGCAGGTCACTGTGTGGATGCTGGAATGCAGCAGGACCGCTGGACAACAGGAGGTTTCAAGGCAGAACACAGCTCTGTGTTTGGCGAGGCTGTTTGCTATAACATTGGGTGAAGAATGAAAAGTTAAAAAAGTGGGGCGTTATATTGGTTAGGCGAAGTGAAGCATGCACTGAACTCAAATATGTACCTTTCTATGTTCACAAAAATAAGTGAAGTGACAGTTGATGAAATATTTTTGTGGAAATAGATGGATGGATTTGAACTGTCAGTTCAGTTTAGCATGATAATTTAATAGATTAAACTAAGTTGCAATTTTAGTGAACTCCTAATGAACATGAACTCTAAGAACTTGAGAAATGTTTTTGTCAATTAGTTAGGCTATAACGTTAAGTGTAATTATGTAATTATAAGACTAATTGCATAGTTAATCGATTTACATTTTGTATTAGCAGATTCAAGCCTTTACTTTTGACTTCTGCTCGATTCAGTGCTAAGAAATGGTGAAAACATGTAAAGAATTGTTTTTCTTTCTGTAACAACAATAACTTTTCTTCAGATTTGGTATTCACAGTAAAATCTTCTGTTTAGAATGAAACATGAATGAGGTATGAATCACAAACTCAGATCCAGTCTGCATTCCAATTTTACCACTTGTTTCATTAAGCGATAAGTGAAAAACTGTGAGTATGAAATTACAGAATGCTTTTATGTTAGGGTTAGGGTTTTCAGATAAATAGAATAATTATTCCCATCGTTGAATGAAAGATTCAGCCTCTTATACCTGTACATTTTAGTTCAAAATAGTAATCAGTAATGTCAGTTGGATTTGTCATTTTGTAGTTCAGATCTGGCCCACCTTATGATTACTTTAATTCATGATTATGAATAATAAAGTCAAGTCGGGATGTACCTTCCTGGACTGCACTGATATGCTTTTATGATTATGCAACAACACAGTGAATAAAATGTCATAATTCTGAAACACTGTGGCTGGTCTCAGGGTGTGTGAATGGAAGCTCTTGAACTTTTGATATTGAATGAGCCACATTAAAAAGAGGCTTAATAACTGCCACAGTTGCTATGAAAAGGGAAGAAAGAAATGTGAACCTAAGCCCAAATGTATTGTATAACCTGAATAGTGTTACAATGGTATAATGATGACAGGATGTGGTAAAATAAAAAATGTAATTGATTTAATGTGCATGTGTCTTTTTGTAGTTGGAGAGTGAGGTGGGCCGCCTGTCGGATGCGTACGAGGGTCTTGTGAGAAGCTCTTCGAAGCGGGAATCACTGGATAAAACCATGCGGATCAGACTGGAGGGGGAGATCAGACGCCTCCATGACTTCAACCGGGACCTGAGGGGTGAGTGGGACCAGGTTGAAGATTTTTTTTAGTCTTGAAGAACAAAGGGTGTTAAACAATGCGTGATTGCTCACGATCTTTCGCTTAGAATGGATTGGATTTACCGCTAGTGACAACAAAGACATGTTGACATTTTATTTAAAGCTGAGAAATTCTAAAGAAAGCGCAGATTTCAGATCATGTCACTTTTCAGCAAACTTTCAGCTAATGTCACATTTGTGTCTGTAAGTAGAAGAGGAGAAATTTTATCATGATTTGACGAGTTGTTGTGCTTGTTTCACAGGAAGAAAAAGACTGGGGGGTCTTCATTTTCTTCTTAATCATTAACCATTCCCCCCTTCATTTTTTACTGCCTTAAATGCCGTGTTTCTGTTGGTCAATCGCCGTTTAATTAGCCAGCTTTACCCAGATGTTGTGCTTTCTCCAAATATGCCAAAGCTGTTGAAGATGGTGTCCAAAAGCATGAATGAAAAAGGAAACACAGTTTACCTGTGGTAACTCTATAACAAATGTTGCAGAAGAGTGCTTTGTGCATTTATATTTCTTATTTGTACCTCTTATTGCCTTCCAGATCGCTTGGAAACAGCCAATCGACAACTCGCCAGTCAGGAGACAGATGCGCAAGAGGACGGGCGTCTTTATCTAAATGAGAGTGAGTGACCAACATCAAGTGCATGTTGACACAATAATTTACTGTCAATATAAAATAAATCCCAGTTTAATACAGAAAAAAATGTCCTAAACCAACAAACCTAATAAAAGCATAATTCATGTCACATCTGTGTGACTATTTGGAGACTCTGAAATGGTCTTTTAAATTTAACTTGATACATGAATGTTCTTTGTTCAACTTTAACTTGATACATGAATGTTCATTCCATTCACATAATTGTAGAATGTTATCCTATTCACACCTTTATAGAACAGTTATTTCATTTTGCACTATTCTAAAGTGTTTATTTCCATCTTTCACAATGTTATAAAAGCATTACATCTGTTTGGGTTGAAGATAAATTTTATCTTTAACGCTGTAAGAAACTCAAAGGCGTATCAGACCATCGTTAGTTAGCTGGGTTCTTCGCAAAGGTCAGCAACGCAGAGAAAAATGGCGAAAATAAGAAACTCAGACAAGACTGTAAGTAATAAAAGTAAAGACTGTAAATAATAAAAGACCATAATAACGAAAACAGCTCTGACTGAAAAACTTTCGTTCGACTTCATGGATGCGGTTTTTGGGACGGCTACTGGCTGTAAACTGAATTGGACTGTTGATGTGTCAGAAACACCCTTACTGGGCTGAGATGCACTGAAAAATTAAAGCGTGCTACAGCTTCCATGCCATCGCAAAACGGTTTAGGTACAGTACGGTTTCTGTGTGCCTATGGAAAAGTGCCTTTTGTGTTTCACACTTTCCTAAAATTATTCTTTGCTATTCGCACCTTCCAAAATGTTCTTTCCTATTCATGCTTTCACTTGGCTTCTTGTCTGTAGTGGATTGTGGGGGTTTAATGGTCCCGGCACTGGGCTAAGGAGCAGTGGAACGTCATTCTCTGCAGAAGAGCTTCATTCAACCCATTTTGGGAGGAGTTGGATTGGCATTTGTGACCCAAATCCAATCATCCTGGCTGAATACAATCAAATCCTTTCCTGGTGGAAAGCCTTCCCAGTAGCCGTTACCGTAGCAAAAGGTTGAAAAACTCCTTGCAGACATGCCTTCTTACAATAGTAATCTTCAAGTCCTGAGACTTTGATATGGTGCTTTATTTCTTTATTTTTGTGGCTTTATTATTTTTACATTGCTATTATTTCTGCTTGGCGGATCATAAAATAAAGGGACTACACCTCGTCGACTCACACTGGCAAAAAGATTTTGGGAATTGCAGCTGTGATAGGTTTGTTTTGGACTGTAATTTCTGAAAACATGTTTATGTTTTTGCCAGGAAGAGGGGTTTTACTGTCTCTGTCTCTGTGGACGCAGTCAGGGCAAATAACTTCCTGCTTACCATCTCCATATCACTACCATCTCCCTCACTCTCTCTCTCCCTCTCTCTCTCTGTCCCTTTCTCCCGCTCTGTCTAAATCAAGCATATAGAATTATCTCATTTCCTGCAAGACCACAGTGACTGAACAAACAATCCCCACAGTGACCCTTTGCTGAAAAAGGACTTCATTTATAACCTTTAGAGCCGTAAAAATCCACTGCAGTGAGGTCAGTGTCTAGTTCAATTTAAGCATAGGTATTTTAAAAACATGCTACATCAGCGGGCTGGGAGAATTTATTCTATAAAGTCATCTATAAATTACTATTATTACTATTAAAAAGTCATCTATTATATTACACATAATATAGCTTCACATAACAACTCTGATGAATAATCACTGTGATTAAACACACTTTACTAGGTTCATTCTTGGTTCTCGACTTCAGTGACCTGCAGTTACCAGTCAGTGTTTTTGCAAAACGAGCACCATTACAGTCTAATTCTACAGAGCTGCTGTTTCTTCTGAAACGTATTTAGTGGATCAGGAGCACCATAAATTTTATCTCATGTTCCTCTTTCCGTTGATTATCAACAAGAGTCTCGCTGTGCAAGTCAAAATACATCCAGCAAATGTGGTGCTCTTTATAAGAAAAGTATGAGTGCATTATGGGAGATTGCACAGGCCCTCTGAGTTACTTTTCAAATTCCACTTTACAATATGGACATAGCACTTAGCAGTATGTGCCAAAGCACTTAGATAACAAAGATGATGGTTCTTTCAAAAGCACTTACAAAGGGGCCTGATGATCTCAGTACTATTATGATTGATGTGAAGCCCATTGAAAGTGTGCCCTCATCTCAAGTCAAGTTTATTTATATAGCTCATTATCTGACACGAAGGTCATTCGATGTGCTTTACAGGGATAGATGAAAAATATCAAATCTGGAAGCATGAAAGGAAGTAAAAAAATAAAAGAATAAAAAAAATGATTTTATTTTAAAAATAGAACACTGGTGGAAGCTACTTTTTTGCTTGTTATTGACTATGGTGATGTACTGGATGTGCATCATCTTCTATTTTATGGAGTCTTGATTCAGTGTATTATTTATCCTTGCATTTTATTACTAATGCAAAGTCTCTTACTCACCAGTTAATTGCATACCTTAGTACTTACAATGACTGAAGCATACAGTGAATAACAGCAATCAAAATCCTGTGGCTCAAGAATGTTTCAATAGCGATTGGAGTCTATCATTTAAAATGGACACATAGCTGTGTACTAGGAATGTAATGAAACAGTCAAGTCGTGATTCATTTCAGTAGACAATTCAGGGCTCATGGTTTAATAATCTCACAATAGTTGGAGTGAAATTTGACAGAAAAAGAAAAACGATTATTGGGGGAATGATGTGTGATGAATGTGCTGGACTGGGTTGTTGACTGACACTTTAAACAGTTCAATCAAAATCATAATCAATAGACTGCTGATTCTCCACAATGCGCATTATCACATTTTTGCAGTGCGATATTGTGATTATTCAATACATTGTTACACCCCTACTGTTTTCTTTTGTGGCCTGTGCATCCTTTAGCGAAACACAACTCAGTCAGGCCAGAAATCAATGGTTCTCATCACATGTATTGAGCTCTGAACCATCATTAGTAATAGCTGCTACCTACAGTAGCAGCTTACATTAGATAATAACTATTTCCTGTAGTGTTAGATTACATTACATACTCATTGTAGGTTAAATGAAACCTTGTTGCTCTAAAATCACAATGAGATTTCAGATGATGAAGAAGAGATTTTCTTAATGGTCATTGGAAAGTAAGAACAGTTAGTATAGTTGGAACAGTGAGAGCAGTTGGAATTAGTTGAAACCCTGCTTGTGTGTTGCTGTGGTATTATCCGTATTATATCTCCATAATCTCTGTCCTCTGTCTCAGGAAGGAAAAGCCAAAAGGAAATCTGTCTGTTTTTTCTGTCCGTTTCTCAGGAAGGGCGAGTATAAAGGAGATGGAGCGGATGGAGTTGGAGGCAGAGACTCTTCGCTCCGCCAATGAGGATCAGCGGCGTCACATTGAGATTCTGGAGCAGGCGCTAAATAACGCCCAGAGCAAAGTGGTCAGGCTGGAAGAGGAGGTCAGTCTACCCAGAACTGTCCATTGACACTGAATAACAAGTTGGTTTTGGTCCTTAGAACGGGATGAGAAATATGATGATAATTAGGGATGCACCGAAATGATTTTTTAAACTGAAACGGAAAATCGAAAATGAGGAAACACTTGGCCGAAAACCAAAACCGAAAACTGAAAGAAATTGTTATTATGAAATTATTAAAAAATATAAATCTGTTACAAAACTATGAAAATATCATGAATAACCTAAAAGCAAGATAGCTGAAATATTATACAATTAAATATCTTCTCTCATAAAACTAGTAAATTCAAGTGCATTTTAATATTGTGAAGGAAGTGCATGAACAAAGTGCATTCAGAACAAGTGCTTTAAAAACTGTTGAAAGATAGAACAACATTCTCTGTAGGCCTATAACAAAATAGTGTATTAAAACAAAGGCTGGTACAGCCAGTGCTGGACTGGCCATCAAGCATATGGGGCAAATGCCCGGTGGGCCGATGGTAAATATGGGCCAGCCAAGTAAATTAGTAAAGAACAATAGTGAGTGTTATTATTGCTATTATTATTGCTTTTATTATTATTATTATTATTATTATTATTATTGGTGTTGGTGGTGTTGGTGATGGTGGTGGAGGTGTTGTTGTTGTTGTTATTAGTAGTAGTAGTGGTATTATACACTCTAATATAATTATACAGTCTTTACCTTAGCTCAGCTGAGTTATTAAATAGATTTCCACACAATTGCTTTTTTCACAGTAGGGCAATTTTGTTGATTCAGCATACAAAACAATCAAGGTGCATATCAAACTCAGTTCCAGAAGGTGATACTTAACCATACTGAGATGAGATTACTCAGTCTGGTAAAAAATAATCACAAAAGCACCCAAATAGTCAAAAAGCTGAGGAAGACACCAACATGAGAGCATAACCTTGGTGGAAACCAAGACCTGGAGGGCACCTTTGTTTCCCTTTTGTTTGACTTGATTGGCTGTTTAACAGATAATTACATTCTATGACTATGAAGATGTTTTAATTTCTTAATATGTATGAAAGCCAGTTCAATTAACACCTACAGTGCTGAAATAATAAAAACTTTACAGTGTCAAATGTGCACCTGCAGCATTTAAGTAACTTATGAACTGTTGAAACTGAGAATTAACGTATACATTGTTGAATTATGAACTCTTACAGTGTAAAATGGACCCTTATAGGCTTTCTTCAGAACAGTTCCATTTTAGAAACCTGATTGGTTGAGCTGCATTCAAAAGATTAGTAAAAACACTTAATATACACATCCGCTGATCCGAATCATATTCAAATGTAATGTTGCTTGCATTCGTGATTGATCATTCATAACCAGTTTGTGTGATAACTTTAAAGGGGAATCAGTATTTCAGACATCTGGTTCCTATCACCATCACTGTAAGCAACTGTGATTTCTCTTCTTATTTGTTTACAGCCTAACATTTTAATTACGAAGAAATGAAAGCGTTTACTGAGGGACGCACTACAGAACTGAAGCTGTCTAGCTTGTCTTATTGCTTTATATAATAGAGCTGAATAAACTTAAGCTCTTCCAGAGGTGTCCAATAATACAGTTCCGGAAAAAGAAAGAGAGCGCTGCAATTTATATTTCAATCAGCACCTGAGTATGAGAACCATTCCCTGCCAGTGTCTGTTAAATTCCTACACAAGCACCTCATTCTGCTTTATGAGGGACTGATTAGTGATCAC
>JBBPCY010096355.1:0-21407 GCA_037974405.1 Brachyalestes nurse | reverse complement strand
GAGAGAGAGAGAGAGAGAGAGAGAGAGAGAGAGAGAGAGAGAGAGAGAGAGAGAGAGAGAGAGAGAGAGAGAGAATTATGTTCAATGTCAAAAAATAAAACAAGATTCAAAATGAAAAAAAGACAAATTACTATGGAGACACAAAGGCACTGACAGAAATCTTAAAAACTGCCCACTGGCCAAAGCAAAGGGTCTTATAACAGAACAGATACACAGTTATATTTCTCAGAGGAAATGCCCTGTATGCCCAACGGCTTTATTCTGTCAGATCAGAGCAGGCCTCCTGAGAGCACATCTGGCTCACTGGGCTGGAATGAGGTGAATACTGATTGCGGCTAAGTGATTGGGCGTAAGGTCCGGCTGGAGGAAGACTCAGTGGGATGGATTTAGAGAGACAGGCTCCATGGGGCTTCTCTGGGCCAGAGTGTCTCAGCCTGTCCGGCACATTTCGGTGCTTTCTCTGCCTTAATACACCCACCCAGCTCAGAGAGGGGATGATAATGAGCCGGTTATTTGGATCAGGTGTGTTGGAAGCAGGGCAGGGTGCCTCAAGGATCAGCGATAAGAAACACGGCTATAGACTGATAGTAATCTTCTCAGGCCCATTTATAAAAGCCAAACACACATTAAACCATTAAAACCTGTGTTTAGCAAAAAAATAGTTTATTCTGCCTTTTAATTTACTCTTCATATTATTTCATAACATGAATTCTAACTGATATCATGTCTATTTTTAAACAAAAAGAAAACGCAAATTTTCTCAATTTTATGAATGCACAGGTATATACTTTAGACTGCAGGAGTTACTCTGACGGAACAAATGTTACTGGCTTCTAAAATAAGCTGGGGATGTCCAGTGATGGGCATTAAGTATAACCTGCTCAGGCAAAATTCTAAAGATTTTTCACAACTTTTACAAAATCAGTCACTGAGAAAACACCATTCAAGTATCTCTTCAAAGTTCTAGGCTTTAAAAAATCAATTTAGCTACAGTAAAATAATGGCTCAGATGTCAAATGCACTTTTCATGTAATAACTTTCTGTGAGGGAGCCTTTTAGAGGCATACATTCTTCAGACGTCTGGTCTCATTCACCACCACGGGGAACAACTGTGACTCAGTATCTTTGAATGGAGCATTTTGCATCAGTCCTCTCTGAATGGCTGTTTATTTAATTACAAAGAAATGTGAATTCCTTTACAGCATAATAGGAAAACTAACATGGACAAAGCAAGAGAGTGGCTACTGTGCTTCAATATTTTGCATTGTGCTTCAAACATTCGGCACCTGAATCCTGACTGTCACATTATTTACTTATTTAAAATAATTATTTTACTGTAGCATTAACTGACAGATTTACACATCTAACTTAAACTACAGGGCTTTATTCTCTATAAAAACAAAAGACTGGATCAGTATTGGCCAATATTCAACATTAAAGTACTTGGATTGGATTGGATAGAGGTTATTAATGTATCTAGTGAACAATTTGAATTATAGTCTGAAAGTAAGACTGCATTTGCTCAGAATGAAGAGATTTGCCCTGCTACAAATGTCCTGTTGTAAATATCTGACTCAATATTCACATGCTATAGAAAAACCCACCTAGTTACATCATTTAACATCAATTCCAGAAGCTGAGATCCTCGGTTATGCGTATGAACAGCCGTGATTTAACCCACATTCCAGTTTCTATCTGTAAAACCTGCTTTTCTGATTATCTACAGGCTTAAGTGATAAGTAATCGACTGCGAGGAAACTGTGTACAGTACCAGTTGTGTGTCTTTGCCTCCGACTATACTGAGGCCCAGTCCTGAGCGGCCCTTTGAGATCTCGATCACCGTCTCTTGCCCTGGCACTATGGGACACGTGGCAGGGTCTGAGAAAGACATAGATAAAAATGATTTTTTTTTTTTTTTTTTAAAAAGTACTTGGAACTCTCCTCTTGTTCTCACACAGTCCTGAAACTTTCCTCAAATTGCAAGTGGCTTTGGATAAAAGTGGCTGCCAGATAAATGTAGTGTAATGTATCCTCCTGCTGTAGGCTGCAGAATAGACATGAATGTTGTGCTTCCTTTTGAAAACCGTCAGTGTCATTTAAGAAATCTATGGAAGTCTTGTGCAAGTGGTACATTTTTCCATTTCAGTCTTGCATAAACAAGCAATATAAACATCAAAAATAACAAACGTGGATTCAAAGATCAATACAAAATGTTTACATTTACATTTACGGCATTTAGCTGACGCCCTTATCCAGAGCGACGTACATCAATGCTCAAGTAGTCTACGTCTGTTTCTTACACTCATAAGCTAAACTCATCATCTGCTATTCAACCATGGTGCTGCATGCTCGGTACTCCTAACATCAGTCCAACAATGTCTAAACATATGACAAAGAGAAGTCAAATGTTGCATTATGGAAGAGCAGGACAAAATTAAGACAGCTCTGAATGAAAAAATGAGTTGCTATTTACACATTAGTGCTCCTGTTACTGTAACTATTACTATTAACAACTTTTTACTGTTGTTATCATTAAGGATTATGATGTAAATAAGGGCCCGTACCTTTGCTGCAGTACTCGAAGTCCGGGCTGGTACTGGACGGAGGAACAGGAGTTCCAGGCGCCAGCACGTCCACAGAGCCTAGTGGAAGCTTGCTGGAGTTTTTTAGACTGTTTGGGAGACTAGGGGTCTACACACAAACACACACAAAGTTTTGATTTGCTCTTCACTCATCTAAAATTATCTGACCCCAATATCCCATCTGAACCTAATATCACCATATCCCATTAAAACATTCATGACCTCTTCACTCTGGACACCAAAGACATCCTCTCACTGCTTATTCAGTCCAGCTTTTCACTTCTATCACTGTCTCACACATACACATACACACAGACATACACACACACCTTCTCCAAAACAGGCCTGGAGGGCTTCTCACTCACAGTCTCCACTCCTCTCTCTGAAGACCTCAGCTTCTAAAAAGAGGTGTAAACAAACTACTATTAAGAATAAGAATATCATGAAAATCGAACAGCTGGTAAAGGTCAATTACAGTAAGATCGAGGCATTGCGTAGTTTGATCAAGACAAATGGCACAGCTGGAGGGATGGTGCCGTGTCCTTCACTGTTACAACTCCAAACAACTGTCATGAATCAGTTCCCGACAGAGAACCCCTTACAGTCAGCATGAACCAGGTGTTCAAGTACAGGGTTCATTTCTGCACAGAGTTATTTAAAGCAAATCGTGGTTCATCTTAGAAGGAATTGGGCTGTTATATGAAAAGAAAAAGTGTAGAAATATAATTATTTAGTCCTTCTCTGTAATATCAGTAAACTGATCAAACATGGTTAGGCGAACTGGATGCTGAGTCATATAACAAGCAACAAGTGATGTCTGTAGACATAAATAAAGCAATTTTATTTGAAATACTATAGCTCCATACAGCCTCACTGATTAGACTGATTAGAATGTGAATATCTGCTTCAGATGGAAACGGCAAGCTGAAATAAAAAAACTAAACAAAAAAGGGCCAATCTGTCTGTTTCTATGATGTGTGCAGGTGCTGCCAACAATATACTTCAAAAAGTAAATCCATAACTGACTGATATTGATTGTCAAAATTGCCAAACACTGGAATAGATAGAAATAGATAAATAGGTAATATATCAATATAGATCATTTTATATATTTTACATTCACCATCTCCAAGACAGAGTCTGAATAATCTGCCATTTGTAGACATTTTTCACCTTAGAGGCAGACTCGCCCTCCTGCAGGCTCTTCTCTGTTGGCTCTGGAAGCTCTGGGCTCACTGGACAAGCCTCAGACTGCTCCTGGATCAGGCAAAAGATTTTAAGGGGTTAAAGTAAAGCAGAAAGCCCAAATAATGCCTCTTACACAGTCACAACTGGGTCAGAGTCCCATGTAGGACACTGTGCTGATTTAAAGACCCTTTCTGGATGGATGGGGGCGACAATGGTCTGCTGGCAGGGGAACGAGGTGCTGCTTGAAATTAGAGCTTGAGCTATTTACGCACAGACGCCCAGATCTGGGGCGGAGAACACATTGTTTGGGAAAAATCAAAGAACAGCTCCAAGAAATAGACTTTGTGTAAAGCATGTCTTACAGCACACACACATACACATACTGACTCTTACTAATACTGATATATTAATGTTTAGTAATACTATTAACTGATCAGATAGAGAGTGTGCAGAAAAAACTGTAATAAATGTAATAAGAGAATGTAATCACCTGTCACTACTGTTAAGCTGAACACGGGACACTATCAACAGCGACGGACCCCTATTACAACTCGATCGACGCTCTGACCCTCTGTATTAGAGCCCTGTATCACAGCAGGAACAGAAGATTAAAAAAAATGGGACTAACCTTGGTGAGTGACTCTGGGGAACTCATCCTGAGCGGCAGGCTCTCTGGAGGTGGCTGCTTGTCCTCAGGTACTGCAGCTGCTGGAGTGCTCTGCTGAATCTGAAAACCACGATCAGAATTGGTTTATCAGCCAAGCACCTTCTCATATATGAGGAATTCGTGGTAGTGACTGGAAATATAACCCAAAATGTAAGTAACATATGAACCAAAAATGAAAAACAAAGACTCGACTTAAGTTTTAAGAGTTTATGAATGTCAACATTCATTTTTTTTGTTTGTCAATACCTAAAAAAGGTAGGCAAAATGTGTGCACGGGAAACAGGAAAAAAATGCAAAATGAATGCTGTTTATTTCAGAAAATGTCCAGAACAGGCCTCTTCCTATATAAATAGAAAGTACTCCAACATCTCTGTATGGTATTAGGACCTCATCATTACCACTTAAACAGAAAAAAAACAGACAGTAGTTTACCAGGGAAGTTAGGGATGTCAAACATATACAAGTTGCTATGAAAATTAAATTAGAAATGGAAACCAAAACCAATATCACCAAAAATGGCATTTTGAAAATGGAAACACATTTTCATTTCAACATTCATTGCAATTCTCACAAGACGTCAGTGAAATCTTGGGCTTGTGAGCCCATTTGTTCCCGCTCTTCCAGACAAAGTCTTTGAGGATTTGACTATAAGAAGTTTAGACCAGCATGTTCACTGATTTACTTCCAGATTCTTGCTGAAGATTCTCTGACTTTATGCTGAACAAATACACACTCAACCTCATACATATCCAATACATTTTAGTTCAGGCCCCAAGCTATTAAAACAATCTTTCTAATGCTGCCTAAATAGCTCTGACCCGTAAAAGCATGGGTTCCGCAAGACCTCTGAAGGTGTGCTGTGGTGTCTGGCACATTAGGAGCAGGTCCTTTAAGTCCTGTAAGCTGTGGGGTGGGGTCTCTAGCGATCGGATCAGTTTGTCCAGAACATCCCACAGATGCTAGATTGAACGGAGATCTGGGCAAGTCAGGTCAAGTCAACAACTTCAACTCTTCATCATGTTCCTCAAACCATTCTGGAACAATTTTTGCAGTGTGCTGAGTCCACTGCCATTAAGGAATATCATAGCCATGAATATTGTTCCCATGAAGGGGTGTACTTGGTCTGTTTAAGCAGGTGATCTAAATGAAATCCAGGACCCAAGGTGTCCAGCAGACCACTGCTCAGTGCATCAGAGGGTGGTAGCAGCCTAGTGGGTAAAACACCTGCCTGTGAACCAGATGACCACAAAGTTGCAGGTTCGAACTGCCACTTTCGCCTCTAATGTCCCTGAGCAAGACACTTAACCCAACGTGTCTCCAGACGGACTGCCCCTGTAACTCGCTCTGGATAAGAGTGTCAGCCAAATGCCTTCTTTACCCTTTACACTGCCTTCCTGCCTTGTCCTCTCACCATTGTGCATCATGGTGCCATCTATTACCCAAGTGAAACACACAGGTGGACGTACACAAAATGTAACTAAAAATGCGATTCATCAGACCAGGCCACCCTCTGCCACTGACTCATGTCCTGGTTCTGCTTCAGAACAGACCAGACCGGTTGTTTTTCAGTCCCTAAGTGCATCAATGAGACTTGGGCACCCAAACCTTCCTTGAATCACTTTTGGTAGATTCCAACTGCTGAACACAGAGAATACCAGATAAAAACGGTCATTTTGGAGCTGTTCTGACCCAGTCATCACAGTCTGGCCCTTGTCAAAGTCGCTCAGTTCCCTTCAATCACACGTTTTTCCTGTTTCCACCATCAACTTCAAGAAAGAATACATGCTGCCTATCAAACTGCACCCCTTGACAGGTGCCACTGTAATGAGATGTTCAAGTGTTGTGGCTGATGGGCATAAGTACAGCTGAGCATGATTCACACTAACAAGCATAGCTTCCTCAAAAAACACGTTAAAGCTATATTTTGACAACCATGCTTTTTTTTTTTTTTTTTTTTTACATTTTATAATAATGTAGCACCAAACTGCTGACTCCAAACTGTTGGAATATTTCAGGGAAAACTATGAGACTGTTTATAGCATTTCTTATTTATTAGAATATCTGAAAAAAAAATGCATGGCAATCATTACCGCTGAAACCATCACAAAAAATCCCAATGCTTACTGGATTCTGAAACAAAACAAGGAGACGTAGGAATTTATCAAATTCAACTGCACCTCATTAGATGGCAGAAAGGACGACTGGGAGGAAACAGGTGGGACTGCCATTTGATTGATAGCATCTTCATTCCTGTCAAAAGATAAGAAATATTAAGATTGTAGAGTGCAAGCAGGCAACAGGAAGATCTATCTGAGCATTAAGTGAAATCACATTTCAGACCAGAGTCATACATATCAAATGTCAAAGATCCAGTGTTTCTCTTTCATTTATTGATGCATATATATATATATTTACTGGTGGATGTATTCTTAAAGCTCATGCATCTGGGCTGATCTGAATACTCATTTTTGTATAATTCAACCGATGAGAATAAACAAACAGTATTTCAGAGTAGTCTGATGTGAAAAGTAGAGAAACTTGCAGACCCTGATTTTGATAGTGAAGTAATGTTGATGTGAACAATTCCAACTTAGTAAGTTTCTGTGGACTGGGACATTTAACATCAAACCACTATAAATGACTGTTTACATATTCTTCTTTCATCAGTGCTCTTCCTACTTTCATTCAACAGTAAGATGAACACAATTAATTTAACGCCTATTTATTTTTAATAAACCGAAACCAGCTCACACCGAATAAAATGCTGAAGCAAAGCTTTGAAATGCAATTTGTTTGTTATTATAATTATATTACATTACATTCATTTGTAATACTGTATATGTGCATCAACATATGAATATCAATATATATCATCAATATTATCAATTCCTGCTACCAAACAGGCAACTATCTGTGTTATAATCCAGAGACCAAGGTATACAAGCAGTCACTGTTCGTTAAGCCCACTGAATTCGCTGGACCTGTTCACTCCTTGTCTTTTTCTTTTTGTATATTCTGCTCATTGTGTCTGCTCCATATGTTCAAGGCAGGTTTTCTGAAGCAGAGCTGAATCCAGTGGCAGCTGTTAATAAGCCAGGCTATACACATAAGACCCAGAAGGTCTTATGTGTATAGCCTAACAGACAGACAAAATAATGTGGCAAAAACAAGACACCCTGCACAAAGGATCAGGCTGTGTCTGAGCATGTGAATGATTCTGGAAATAAGAAATACAGCACATGCATTAAATAAAGTAAATAGCAATGAGGTACATTTGTGTGATCCCGTGAAGCAAAACAATTTGTAGGCCTAAGAGCTACAAGTAAACCAGCATGGAAAAATAACCTTACAAAACTCAAAAAAAAGTTCATCAACTTCAACTATCTACAGTCATGTCCCACAGCTGGAGCGTCTCTGGTCAAATGCAATGTTGTGTTGATGTACTAAGACAAAATAAGAGCACATCCTCTTCAGAGAAAATACTTCTGCACATTGAAATGTGACCTGTGCAAAAGTATGGAAGATTTTACATATTTTTTCCCAGTATGTTACACAAATAGGCCCACACAACGCAATTTTTAAAATCCTAGCCGATGGCTCCACCTCCCCTCCACACTACAGGATGAGTCATAAATATTGAACATATTTAATATTTCCTATTTGAAATGGGGCCAGTCCTGAATGAACTGTTCGCACATCAGATGTGTGTGTATATAAACACAGAGGGAGAGAGAGAAAGAGAGAGAAGGAGAGAGAAAGAGAGAAAGAGAGAGAAAGAGAGAAAGAGAGAGAGAGAGAGAGAAAGAGAGAGAGAGGGAGAGAGAGAGAAAGAGAGAGAGAGAGAGAGAGAGAGAGAGAGAGAGAGAGACCTGTGCAAGAAGAGAGTTAAAGGAAGTTCAGGACTAAAAAAGTTTGCTCTAACCACTGTTCTATCTCTATGCACTAAATGGACTGAGGATTGGTTTAAGAGCCACTGTAGTAATGAATCTACCCACTATAATAAGTTGCTATAATTGCTGCAGGTCTCTCTCATCATGTGACACAACATGCTGCCTGGCAGGATGATAGCTGGCACACGCCAAAGTATCTGCATCTTTTCAAAAATGCCATCCACACAACCTTTTTGGATCGCTCAGCTTGGAGAAGAGCCCCAACAGACTGATTCCACACCAAGCAGAACTCCAGTCTGGCTTGCAAATCACTTGTATGGACAGGAGTAT
Source organism: Brachyalestes nurse (assembly GCA_037974405.1). Taxonomy (NCBI): domain Eukaryota; kingdom Metazoa; phylum Chordata; class Actinopteri; order Characiformes; family Alestidae; genus Brachyalestes; species Brachyalestes nurse. The sequence continues at coordinate 12,750 of JBBPCY010096355.1, read as the reverse complement.
GGAGGAGGGTGTAGGGGGTACCCTGGCATCGGTCCTACTCAGCGACAGCACGGCCAACTGTTCTCCCTCAGAACCCTGGCCACGGCACCAGAGAGGCGCCCTCAGGGCCCAGCAGGCAAGCAGCTACGTCTCATAAAAATACACTGACAACAAAATAAACAAACAGCCCACAAGCTATCCAGGGCTTCAGAAACTCTCCAGCTGGAATGAGTGATTCCACAATACATGGCCACAGATATTCCCATACAAAACTAACTTCAGATTCTTTCTTTGTCTGCAAACCTTAAATATTTTTCACCCAAGGAGATCTACTTAAGACAAATATTGTTCCTTGAAGAGTAGGGATGAGCTGGAGACCCATTATCTCTTCAATCAAGTTCTCCTGCTTAGCCAACGCTACTTCTCTGTTGAGTCTTTTTTTTCCACTGCAAACTCTGATCCTCACCTTACATTATATCCACTGAAAAGATTTAATGAAACCTTGGGCTAATAATGAAAGTCTCAAAGCGCAGGAGGACACACAGGAGTCAAGTGCTAGAATCCTTCTTTAGTAAAGCCTAGAACAAAGCATATTCAGACACTTTCCACATCTGCTTCTGACTGGCTGATCCTGCTGGAAGTGCCATCTTCTTGGGTCTGGTTTTATTGTGTGAATTTAAATGCCAGGGGGTCACCACTCTTTTCCACAAAGGGTGCAGGTATTCATCCCAACCACTTCAAACAGATGTTTGAAGAATATCAACTCTGAACAAGTGAAATCAGGTCTTCTGATCACAGGGCTGTCCTGAATACTTTGAATATTTGAGTATGTGTTCATTATGTTAGTATCCCAGTCTATAGTTAGTATTCAAGTGTTTTGTCCAAACCACAACATTTGAGGTCTAAACTACAACTCACTTCTTCAGTGGATCCCTTTTAAATGATAATGATTGCACCGTCGTTCTAGTGGCCACTAAAGCTACAAGAGAAGACAAGCCTGAAAAACCACAAGAGGTAAACCTTTAGGAAAGATTCTCAATGCTAAATTTCAAAAAGAGGTTTGAAGGCATGACAACTTTGATCATCTGCTCAAATATGTAATGATACTGATCCTCATTCACAGACAACTCTTCTAGTCTCTGGTGAATGTGATGCTAAAATGTGAAGCTCAGGACCTCGAACCTCATGGTTGGGTGAGCAGTGGATGAGGAAGGGAATACTGGCAGTGGATGAAGAAGGGAATACTGACTGCTCCTATTCCTAACAAACAATTCTAATGGTAAAACTTTAAAAAAAAAAAAGAAAGTAATTATTTGAATGTGAACAATGCTCTCATAGAGACTGAGTGCTTCATGTAACTTGTATTTGAATGAGAGGCTACAATCGTAGCTTCTATAGCAACATATTCTGTGTGAGTGGCTAACTACTACTATATTACTGTTTCTGTATATAATTTGAGCTGTGGTAATGAAAATACTGAAAACAAAACAAATCCTTATTGGGATGATTTTAAGAACAAATAATTGAGTACTTGTTCAAAAATACCAACATATATTCAAAGCCAAGTCTAACCTTTTTAGGCTAGACCTAGTGAACTTCCTGCTAAAACAAAGCTGATTCAGGTAAGAAGCTAGTCCTGTCCAGGACTTCAGTCATCTGAGCTCAGCAATTTGCATTTCAACATTTTCAATGGCCTTTTCAAGAACTTTGTTATCTGCAGTTCATTTTTGTCCAAAGACCACTACTGTTCCTCAGCCTGTGCTGGACTCTCTTTGTATTTCTTTGTGTATTGGTCCGTGTCCTTCTCTTGTTGTCCTTTGCTTATGTTGTGTTTGCCCGATAAATGACCCACTTTTTCAATTACTGGTAATATGCTTTCGGTCAAGGTGAGGTCAGGGGACTAGAATGGTTAGTATTTGTTAAACAATCAATGCTTTCCTTCCATTATATAGATTAAACTATCTTGTAGAACACAGCATCAGTGACTAATATGATAGAGTGCAATCTGCAAGTACAAGGACAAGTTTTCTTCTTTTGCTTCTGCACTTCAGCTCACAGGATTAGAAGCAGTGATTATGAGGCTAAAGGACAGAACATCAGCTTTAATTTGTTGGTAATTTCATCTCTATTATAAGAACTAAGTGCGTGTACCAGCCCTTATTATACAGTAGTCTCCCGATGAACTGTTCTACTGCCATTCTCACTTTTGTCCTCTTTTTTTGTCCACTGCAACAGCAACAAAAGTCAGCCTCTAGTTTCAAGTCTTTTCTACCTTTTGTTAGTGTTTTGCCTGAACTAACTGGGTAGGACAACACATAGCTGGCTGAGAACTGTCTCATCAGCCAACTGTCCAATTATTAATGTTCATCTGAGATGTAGGGCAAGTCTAGAAATATGTACATACACATTATATAGTGTTTAATGCTACTTATTGTGAGTTACAGTGTAAAAACACGTAAGAGGCCCTATACAGTTTTTAAAGTCAGATTCAAATGTCTTTTAATACATTGTAAGACCTCAGGAAAGGAAAAACATGAAAAAAAACAGAACAGTTAATGCTTTACTGGTTGTATAAAGCAGTAAATGCAGATACAGACTCTGATGTTTATCATAAAGTAGTGGCTATACCTTAATGCCGTTTAACAGTTGTTTCTAAGGTGAATGAAAAAGTAGTCTTGTTGCATGAGCATTAGTTCTGATTAGGGCTGTAACGATATGCGATATGAAACCGAAAACGCGACACTCAGATCCACAAACTTGTGTCGGGGTGTGAGAAGGCAGAATCGTGACACACCCCTTCGCCGTAATAGGAGGATTTTCACGTCAATTTCTTTTCATTAACGAATAGCTGAGGGTCTTGGGATTTCAAAGAGCCTTGGGATTTTCAAAGGGATTTCTCACAAGTTTCTGGAACGTTCCTAGCTGGAGATACGTTCACAAACAAGCACCGCCTCGGGGCAGCTTCTGACGGGTCCAGTTTTGACGGACAATAACGTGGACGAATTGCCACATAGCCGTCATTTAAAAATGTCTATTAGCTGGCTGGGTTGTGGTGAAACTGCTTTGGAGTTTCTGTGTAATTGTTTTATTGTGTTTTGAGCGAATTTTGTGGCTCTGGGCAGCTGGGCAGAGCGTTTTTTGTTTGAACGGAGCGGTGAACCGAGAGAGGTGTGTCGACTCCAACTCGACTCCTTTTCTGCAGTATGAATGGAAAGGAAGTGGTATTGAAGCGTTTATTGATTTATAATTTTGTGGTAAAGATTAGGTGTCTCCAAACAAAATGGCGAAATGGGCCAGTCATATTTTTTCCTCCCTTAACGCTTTTTCTGGGCATCTTTTTAATATAAATAGCTAAAATTATATTTAAAGTAGTTACACCGTCATTTGTTCATGTATTTTAAAGCAGTATAAATATGTGGGAACCTGCAGAACACATTGGAGAAATCCTAACATGATTAAAGAACTGGCCGATGTGAATTACACCAAAATGATTTCCGGTAAAGCCTGAAAACCTTAATCTACAGAAATTTATGTGGAACTGCGACAGGTCAGGATGCTCAATTTTTTTGAGTTTATTTGAGAGCTCAGTTATTTAAAGCTGCCAGTATTGCCAGTATAAAGATGTCAGTATTGCAAAGGCCTGTAATAAATAAATCAAAATTAATAGTTATTAATTAGGTCATAAATACCATTAAATACCATTAAACACCATTAAACATGTCAGCAGTTAGTTGTTATATGTGATAAGTATGAATATTGTTGAAGCTGACCGGTATAATGCTGACTGACCAGCAAGACCTGAGTTTTAGTCGAGATTCATGTGGAAATACAATTTGGCAAGCAACAAGTCACTGCTGTCATTTCTCTGTGTGTGATAACTGCTTATTCTTCATTTTTAGGTGCTTATGACCTATTTAATATCATTATTTAGCACATATTTTATTAACCCTAAAGTGGTGTCATCTAAAACTGAGGTGCACATTCTGCTGTAATAGTTTAATATGTTGTTCAATAACTTGAAGCACAGAACTGCAACACAAACTGTCTGTGTTTAATTACACATGAGCTGACCTGTAGCTAATATTGAATAGCGGCTGATTAACCTTGATTTGATGAGCACGTGCTATCTCTCAAACAGGATTCGGGTACGATAGTCACCTCAGGGCACGATGAAGTGACATTTTACCATTCATGCCCCAGGCTAATATTTTCCCTTCCTGTCTGCCGCCCACCATCGTTTCCATGGCAATGCACTCATGGGCTTCCTATTCCCATCGCATCAGCCTCTGACAAACGACCTTTAATATGATAAGACATTATTCAGATGGGTTAGTGCCGCCTCCACAGCATCCCGTCATCAAAACCCTTGTGAAAGCACTGATCATGTGCAACAGGGGCCGAATCTCACTCTGGCAACATCCTCAGGAAATCAATTCATTATAACAGATGTGTCAAAATGCTGATGGCTAGAAACTGGGCAGCCAATTCCTGTTGATGAAAATGAATGGGATGAGAATCTAAGGATGCAATTTAGATATGTCATGTATGTCATGCGAGTGTTATTTGGAAATGTGTCATTTTTGACAAAAAATAAAAACAAAGGTCAACCTGTCACTGCAAGACTGGAAATATCTAAAAAATATCAAGATGCAGTAACAGAAGACAGTTTCCTAACCGCTGCTAACATTCCAGGTCATACAAATAATTCCGCTCAAGACCTCTCACACACACACACACACACACCATCCAGTGCCATTATAATAAGTGGCAGCTTCTTTATCGCACTTTATCAGCCATCAGATGTGATAAAATGGGCCTGTATTGATACGGGCCTTCATTTCGACTGAGCTCATCTCAGCACTCTATAAAGTCACTGACATCTCCTAATATTCTGTAATCTGCCTCTTAGTGCTCCATCCATTCACTCAGAGTGATTCCTGCTCTCTTTAGAGCCACTGCTGCTCAAATCAAGAGCCTGAGGTCAGAGTCAGTTTATCCTCTCCAGCTGCACCGAGGGGTTCAGTTTAATGGCTGACCAGGGAACTGCTTTCTGAAGCTGTTTACAAACACAGTAAAACAGACAAGGAGTGAAGCAGCCTGAGTCAAGAAGGTGAGAGCAAAGAGACTCTTACAAAAAGTACAAACACCTTATATTTTCCTCATCTAGACAAACTCTGGCCGGGATCAGACTTACAAATAAATTTGAACAGCCATAAAATCAACAGGAAAAATGTTGCACTTTTCGGTTCTGACTGTGTTCGTTTCTGACTTTTGTGCTCTGATCTTCATACATGAAAAAGTGGATGTGGTTATTCATGCCTTCGCTTGAAGTATGAAAAAGATTATATAGAAATGTGTGTTTGAGGCTCTGCTTCAGCTCAGAGCTCCATGAAGTAAATAGAACAAACAGAACAGGAGCGACCATGAGCTCTGATATGAACTATGTACATTTTTAAATCCTCACTCTGGGGCCAATGGAACTCCCCTAAATGTTTCTGTAAAATATTTGCTTTTAAATAACAAAAGTATAGATCATATTAAATCATTATAAAATACCACCTACTCACAAATACAAATGAGGTGTAGAAAGCATGGGCATGTTTAACAATTTCTCTGTTTCAGTGAGCTACAAGTTGATGAAATAATTTGTGAAAATGAAATAATTAATGATAAATTTGGGTGCTTTTACTATGTTTGGTAATAGCAGCACCTCAAGAGTGTCAATGACGGTAAAGAGCTTTCTAATAATTGACTAGTGCAGTTGAGCAATATTCCAGCAACAGTAAAATCCCCCACACAGACACTTTCAGGATGAAAATGTCCACATTAAAGAGGATAAAGAACAATGGGATTTAAGAAACAAAGAATTATATTTTAACTGCTGCGTAATGTATTCCCACAGTGGATGAGTTTAAATATATATCAAAGCCCAGATACTGACTGTCACTCCGTCTTCCAAATTGTTCACTTTCATCTGAACAGTTTCATAATAACAATGTAGTTTTTCCTTTGAGACCTTCCTGAATACTTGTTATGAAATTTCTGAATTAAAACCAGTAGTGAATCATGACTATTAGAACCGGTCTATCTGTTTGAGTCACATATGTCTAAAAAAACATTTCTACTACACTGCTAACAGCATTTCTGCTAATGCCTTTACGAGATTCTGGTAGTATTTTAGTTCCAAGCTAGTCTATCAGCATTAACATTTTTTGGCCATTCCAGATTGAACACAAACATCTAAAGCTTTTAAAAGAAATTCCATGTTTTATTTGAAATCTGTAGCAAACATTAACATATAATTGATGACTTGTTCTTCCAAAAGTCCTAGAGTGAGGTTTATCTCACAAAAGTATTCCAAGCAACTGGAAATCCAAATGTGATTCCTGACAGTTAATTACTATGCTGATGGTTAATCTCACATGCAGGCCCCTCTGTCTGTCTCCTGAAGGACTAACCAATGGGAAAGCTCACTTTTCTGTATCTACCTAGATGCTATGGAGAACAAAAAAAACCCCTCTAAAATTGACAATTTCAAGAATTTAACCTAAAATGTACACAGAAATCAAGGTCTAGAAGGACCTCAGGTCTCCATACTCATTAACCACTTGGGTCTAAAACACGCAGTATGGTTTTGCTAGTTTAGCCAAGCCAAGAGCAGCTGCCCCTTTAGCTTCTGAAACATTAAATGCTAAAACAAGGACAGACAGCCAGCGCCAGATGAAGATGTAGGCCAGTCAGATGCTAATACGGTGGCTTTAAGTGGTGACAGACCCCCTGGCTTTGGAGGAAAAGTGTAGATATTCTAATGTGAAATACTCATTCAACAATCAACTCAATTACTGAAGGTAATAGTGAACATGTTTTTAAAGGGTTAAATATTTAAAATGTGCATTCACATCTTGTACACTGGCTATAATGGCTTTTACAGGCAACCCTAGCTGCTACATTTCATTTCAAGGACATTTATGCAAGGCTTCAATAGACTTTATAGGCCATCATTTGTTAGACTACTCAATGTAGACTACCCAATTACCACACACTGCTAAACTGTGAGCAGTGGTCCTTGCAAAAAATCTAATCACTAAACACCAATCCCTCAGAGAATAAAACGATTTTTCTTTCACAAAATGCAACAGTCACATTGGATGCACCGGCATGATTAGTCATTTTAAGTCCTCTTGCTCAGGAACCACGCTGCCTTGTTTAATCTAATCTTTAAAGGTACAGATAATTGTTATTTGCAATACATTTAACTTGGCAATCCAGCACAGAAAGAGAAAATGAGGTGGATAAACAGTATATAGATCAGCAAGGTGAAATACTTTTCAAAGCTGGAGTAAAATTTTCATAGCTTTCCACTAATGCAATGACATACATTAGAGAGAAAGTTAACTCCACCATTCTCCATTTGCTAGTTGCCTCCTTTATAAAACATACTGCCTTAACAAAAGCGTAGTGTAACCTAATTGTATTTCAGACTTGAAGGTTATAATAATAATAATAATATTTTTTTTTTATATTGCGCCTTTCCAGGGCTCAAGGACGCTTTACAATAATAATAAGGTTAATTAAAAAAGGGAGAAAGTGCAGTTTCTAAGCTTTTAATCCATACCACATATGTGTTTGGTAGAAGTAGAGAGATCTGAGATCTGAATTTAATTAAGTTATTGTTTGTCGGGTCTTGTTTCGCAGAAATAAAAACATCCTTAAAGAACATATATGAAAAAACATGTAGGGATGGGTGTAGTTGGATTTTACTGATATCTGCTTGACTCTACAGGGAACTAACTTGGAAACAGCATTTTCTACAAACTGTAAATTGTGTCAGAACTTTTGCACATGAGGGCATGCAAACACACAGCTACATTTTTTTTACATTTTCTGGAGAGGAAAACCAGAGAAAAACAAGGCAGACCCAAATGACAGACAAAATGCTACTGACATGGATGTGATCACTGAGGTTAAGGTCAGGGCTGGGCTTAGTGCCTTATTAGAGTCTTATAAAATATACGCATACACATACACTATATGCACAAAAGTACTGGGACACACCTGTTTTTCCGGGAAAAGTCATCTTAGTGTATCAGTGTACCAAGGCATTTTTGGACCACGCTGTGCTTCCAACTCTTTGGACGCAGTTTGGGGAAGAACCTTTTCTATTCCAGCATGACTGTGTCCATAAAGACATGGTTGGATGAACCTTGACCTCCACCCCATCAAATCCTATTGCAAGCCAGGAACTTCTCTTCCATCAGTGCCTGACTAACCTCATAAATGCTCTACAGAATCAATAGGCAGAAACTCCCACAGAAACTCCAAAAGCTTGTGGAAAGCCTTCCAGGAAGAACAGAAGCTTTCATAGCAGCAAAGGGGGAACGAAGTCTATGGATTTGAATGCAATATCATTATTCTCTGCTGGTGTAATGGTCAGGCATTCCAATACTTTTGTCTATATTGTGTACATATATGTACATTTACATAATACATACAAACTGAACATATTACTTAAGACACACACACACACATTTTATATACACACACATAAATATGTACATTTATACATACTTATATATATACATACTCATATATATACATATACATACACATATACACAATGCAATGTTCTACATTCTCTCACCTGATCAGCACCAGCTTCACCCTGGATGCAGCGCTCTTTATTATAGCTGAAGCGTTCTGGTGGCTCCTCCCATAAAGCACCTGGTTGTTGATCTGAATACAAAATAACAGTGGATCATTATTAAAATTCAAAGGAGGATGCTTCTCTTGGGTGAATTATGTAAGTGTTTCAGAAGATGAACCTGACCCTAGGATCCATTCTAATTTGTATTTCGTAAGTGTATTGGCGGAACAAGACTGGAATTAAACTGAGCCAAAAGCTCAGTCTGTGCAAATCATAGAAACACTACGAAACTCATTATGCTCTGAGGAGCTCATGATGTCATGTATTTAGTAAATGGCAGGATGTGAAAATGAATGTGATCAGTAGATCAATAGTGCCCCAAGCACATAGAACGGTGGGCTTGTTTGCATCAAGGTACAGCTTAGGTCCTGACATGAAAGTTATCTCTACCCTCAGACTTAAAACAAAAATAAATTACACACTGCTTTTTCATACCCGTATAACAAGAAAACATTATATATTTAAATTCCTTCTGGTTCACAAATTATTGGACAAAATTTTAATTCCTCAACAAAATGATGATCCTTCAAACATGAGCCACAATGATATCCAGCCCAAACAATTCTAGCCTCCCCAGTCTCCAGATTTCTCCCACGTTAGAAACAATCGTGCTGCAAATGAGAAAGAAATGTTTGCTGCTTGAAAAGGTGCTGGGAGGGTTTGGACACAAATTATTTCCAAAAATTGCTGGAAGAGATTTTGTGAATCTGTGCTATCAGGGGGTGGTTATTTTGATGAAACTCCAACATAAACTTTTGCAACCATTAAACTGCACTTACAGTGTATTTCGCTCTACTGTGTTTCAAATTAGTCCGTTGCATTTAAGAATTTCTATTGTTTTCTTAATAAAATTTTGAAAGAGCAGAGTATCATTTATTTTTTAAAAATACAAGGGTGGGCCCTAACCTCTGGCCTATGACCTCTGAGCTCTGTGCATAAAAGAAACATAAAACATGCTGCATTTACAGAAAAGTGAGATTAAATTGTATCTCCTACTGTATTTTTTTGTGAGGAGAGCAATGAAAACGTAAGCTTTTCTTCATTTTTAGGTTTTAACAGCAGCAATCAAATCAGGTTGTGTTAGTATGAAAGTGTTTTGTCATGACGTGCTGCAATTCATCCACATTCAAACTACATGTTGAAACAATGCCCAGGATTTTTAAAGGCGTGGTAAAGGCTCTGTAAACCCACATGAAATAAGTGGAGCTGTACTGGACCTATATATAGTCCAAAACACTGTGTATGACGGCTGTCATATAGTCATACGTTAAAGTTTGCGTGTCCCTGGCCAAATTGTATGTTTTATTTATTTTTCAAAATCAATAAGAAAATGACATCTTCTACAGAGAAACACAATGCACATTTGAAGGCACAATTCCTGTTTATTTGCTGAACATATTGGGAAAAAAAACCAAATTGTGACCTGGGCAAATGTTATGTAAATTTTTTCCAATATGTTGTACTTATTAAATCAATAGAGTTCATATTTGGTAGTTTGGGCTTATAGTGTACTTAGGTTCTACAAAACCTGTAATTTGCATGTGGGTGTTTTTGAATATGAATGTATGTACAGGAATGAAATCAAGTGGGAAAACTCCATCTTTGTAGTAATAATCCTCAGGGCACCTGGACATGGCGGAGTAGTGAAAGAATACATCGCCCTGTTATATGCACTCGGCCTACGAAGGCGTACTCGATAATTACAGCTCCATTCATCTGAGACACAATCGTTTGGCAGTGATCTTGATTAATGCAGCGCTGTGTGCAGGTCTAATGGAAGCAGACATTAGCCAAATTTCAGAGCACACTGATTTCTGCTTCAGACAGCTTTCACTGCCTCTTTCTGCCATGTCAACCGTTGCCCAGAATCAATAGGCAATTTGATGAAGACATAGTATGAAAAGAAAAAAAAAACTGTCCCAGTCACATTAAACTGCGGCAATTCAGAGAGAGACTGCAGAAAGGGTGAGATTTTGTAGGGAGATCTAGCTATGATTGTGTGTGCGTGTGTGTGTGTGTGTGAGAGTGTGTGTGTGTGTGTGTGTGTGTGAACTGTACAGAGTAATGGCTACAGCGTCCAAGCAGTACAAGCTGCATCGCACACATTAATTTTTCATGCTGGCAGTTACACTGCTGTAATGAATGGAGCTGGCCTGGCAGAGATGAGGGTCAGAAAGAAGGAGGGAGAAAAACCCAAAAAAACATTAAGCAACAGAAATGAGGAGTGGAGAAACAGATGGAGGGAGAGAGACAGAAGGCAAAGAGATAAAAATGCAGGCCTCTGTCAAAAATTCAAACAATTCAACTGCCCTGCATGCTAGAAATGAAACTCCAGCTGGTCCAAAGCTCTACAAAGACACAGACCAGTGGATAATTTCTATCTTCTATATCTGTAGAAAAGTCTATTACCACAGATATTTAAGACTCTGTAACTGGGAATACCAACTGACACACAGAAAACCGACTTAAAATAGAAGTCATGCAGCATTCTGCAGTCAATATCACGCCCATATTAGGAATTTCCAGATCTAAGCTGTTTTTTCTGTTTTTTTCTCTGTGTTTCTTTTTCAAAAATCATTGCGGCCTTGCCCTGAGGTGAACCAAAACATTTCAGAGCTGCTATGTTTTTCTGTACAGATGTTTTCCCTCCAAATGTTGCTTGATCTTCTGAATTTCTGGTCAGGGTCATTAATTAAGAGCCAAAATATGATCATTATTTGCTACATGCAAGCTAACATTGCTATCCAGAGAACATTTAAAATGAATCAAAATACACTCCTGTATATTTTATTACTATAGTTTAGCCTTTCCAATTTTCTCTTTAATTTAATTTGAATGTGCACCGAACAAAATCTACTGGGTTTGGAAGATTTTTGTTTACCACTGGGCAGGAAGGACCGAAGATGTGACCACTGGCTTTTTATAAGTGAGCTCAAAATGAATGTTTTTTCTTTTACAGTGTATGGAAATGTGCTAAAATGATTGTCCGTGTTGATAAGATGTTTGTTACAGATGTAGCAGAGAGACACCAGGGTAATACCTGACACTACTTCTTTAGGTCTGAAATCTCCAGCCTTGGAGTGTCCTGGATGACCTTCTCAGACAGGGGTCAAATTCCCTGGCCTTTTCTCTGTAGCAAGATGACATTGTGTGTGTGTGTGTGTGTGTGTGTGTGTGTGCAACAGCACTGAATGAAAATGACAGTGACGGAAACTTCTAATTTTCTCTGTGGATGAGAGCAGGCTCAACACGAAAAGACTATTACCCTGAGAGAGAGAGAGAGACAGACAGAGAAAGAGAAGAGAGGGGTGATAGAAGAGATAAAGACAAGAGTGAAAGAGCGAGGTATGAGAGGAGCAAGAGCAAGACAGTGAAATAGAGAAAGTGGGAAAAATTTGTTAATATATATATATTCAGTCGCCAGTGGCGATCGTCCCTCACAACCAAGAGAAATTAAAATAAATAAAAGTACAAGAAAAGTGAGACCTTTTAAATGTGCCGATACGCTCAACCCGAGCCTGCCACTCCTACTACATTATCACGTGATTAGTTATGGGAATTTCAGCTCTTTTGAATCAGTTGGATCATTTGGATCAGATCACCCAAATGCCTAGACAGACGCATTCCAAGGTGTTCCCAGTTCACACGATCCGTCAGCGCGTGGCCATTGTCAGAGTATATACACAATACGATTCAGTGACAAAAAATACAGTACAAACATTTTATTGTATACACATGGGCTTAAGAAATAATTTCTGAAAACATTTCACTCATTCCTCTCTCACACACACATGCAGTGTGTTATCACTATAGTAGCTTAGTATTAAATAGGCTATATACAGGACAGGATCTAAAATCCCTGGAAAAGAACTGTCTTACACATTTTTTTCCATGTGTTGCCACTCTGTAATTTAAGAGTGTTCAGTCTGGCACTGTGCTGAATATGGTCAGTTTAATAATATTCTATATCTGGTCAGTCTAGTAATATTCTGTCTGTGGTCAGTCTAGTAATATTTTATGTCTGTGGTCAGTCTAGTAATATTTTATGTCTGTGGTCAGTCTAGTAA
>JBBPCY010096313.1:0-21418 GCA_037974405.1 Brachyalestes nurse | reverse complement strand
TCACCTGAATCACATCTTATTTAATGAGGAAAAGTATAAAAACACTGCTGTAATCAACACTCTCCTCTTGCAGTGTGAAAGTGATTATTGCCATTTTGTTTCAGTGAACAAAAGAATGTTTTTAAAACTCTGCATCATTTCTCTTATTTTGATGTTTTGTCATTTCCTTTAAAATGATGCTTTAAAGAACAATATTTTTATTTAGAAATTATGGGAAATATTGTCAGCAGTTCCATTGTGTTCAGTTTAATACTTGCACCTACAATAGATAAATATTTTTGCAGTGGTCTCTTTTTTGTATATTATAGCTGTATATATTATATATAGGTTACTATACAGGTCTATCCAATCAGAAGGCTTGGACCAACATAGGTCCAACATGGACTGAAACGTTTGCACTTTTGCACTTAATACACTTTTGCAATTACACTTTTGTCTATGTCTATGTATCCTTATAATAAGAAACTAAAATATTTGAAATATTTTATCTGAAATGTATTTTCCATTTTCTGTGTGCAAGTCCTTCCCTGCTGTACTATTGCACCAGAGAAGGCAAATGACAGACAGTTTTTAAGGTTCAGCTCAACTCTTGTAAACCCTTGATTTGTGAATATTAGACCTTGAGAATATTGGACTCAGAGAAATTCAAGCCTTGGAAATATAGGATCCTGAAAATGTAGGATGTGAGGAATAAAATGCCTTGAGAAGAGAGGGTCCTGGGAGCAAAGGAACTTTTTTGAGACCTGGGCAATATAGGGCTTTGAGAATATACGGATCTGGGAGCTCAGGAACTCAAAAATTTAGGGCTGGGCTGGGAACATAGGTACACTCCCATATAGTACTATATATGTGCATAAGAGAAATCTTTCCCTTTTACCCTGCCCCCATATTCCCCTGTGTCTTTTTTCTAAGTGGATTTGCCTATTGCTCTGCATTTTAGTGACAGCTCTGGACGATATAGCCTTGTGATTTCGTGTCTTGGGTCACTGTGCTTGAAATGACTGGGTGCTCTCCAGTCATTTGAGGTGACCTTAGGTTTGATGTATGTCCCGCTCTCATTCACATTTGCAATAGAAGACTGAGAAGCTGCTGACTCAGGGCCTACAAAGAGTGAAAACTCCCTCTGTGCATCCATCATTAGATTTACAGGCTCTACATTTCTCAAGAGCACCCAGTCTATTGGATTTATGACACCCAAACATATTCAAGTCCCTTTATTAAATGCGCTGCCTGCCGCTGCAGTTTGTATGTGGGAGGGACTGTGCTATATCTGCTTTTTTTCAAAGCGTTATAGGATTATACAGCATCAGTGCTTTGTTTAGTAGTACATAAATCTGCAAAACCTGTGTTCTCTTCCCTGCTGTGGTATATATAATATACAGTCTGGCAGCTATCCAGCAGCACAGACCAAGAAATATATAATGCTGGCTTTGATACTGAACTGGCTAAACCTTCCGAAATCAGGCTCACTATAAGGCGACAGACACTATATGTGTGATCATCATGCTGATGTTACATTCAAAATATTTGAATAAAAGTGTGGTATGTATGTATGTAAAAAAGGGCTGTTGCATATGTTGTCAAAAGAATTTGGATCATACTTGAATATACACTTGAATAGATAATACATATAGTTGTACAGAATGTAATACGTTTAACCTTTCTGTTGACATTTGGTACTCAAATGCATTTCCAGGGGATCAGATTGAAATGTGAATACTAAATATGCAAATAAGGTGATACACAAGGACCCATTGCTTGCTTTTCTCCTCCTTTTCCTCTTCTGTTCGAAACAAAATGAAAATTTTGCACATTATTGCTAATTTCCTCACCTCTGCAGTCAATGTGCGCAGGAGATGAGCTGTTTAGAAGAATTAGCCTCCTGTAGTAATGAACCATGTGTGTTAAAGCACAGGTTCTTGTAGTGAGACAGTAAAAATGATGAAACAAAGGAAAGGTTAACCCAATTATCGCTTCGTTTAAGATAACCAGCTCTTTCAAAGGTGGGCAAAATAGATTGAAGAAGCTCACACTCTGAGATAATCTTGAACTGGGGATTAATGATGGCTCTGTTACGTGGTGCTGGCCTTGGGGGTCTCTTTCCAATAAGCAGAACAGAAGGAGGAGGCACCATCACTGGACTAGAGGGGAGTTTGGGCTTGGAGAGACAGATGTATTTGAATATCGGCACTGGTATACACTGATAGAGCCTCCTGAAATGGTTTGAGCAATCAGATTAAATGCATTTTAGATGCATCTAGGGGTCCATTTTCACGTGCATTTTGTGTGGATAAGCCCTGTCAGGACAGTTCTCATCTAGTTCTCAAGACACATGAAATGACCAGGTGTAAGTTATTCAGCTGCTTCTTTTGGGTTCGGTTCATGTTGTTTTTTCAAAAAGGTATTTTTACTTGCAGGATGAGTTTTAGGACACTCTACACACTGGGACAGCGCATATAATTTTGTCACTCTAAGTGAAACATAATTTTGCCGCCTGCACTTTAGACGTGTGATGGGTGGTTCAGTACATAAATAACACTCTAAACAAGCCTCCACACAATCATTCCAGTAACCTGATTCAAATACAATGTTTCATACCAATGACAGTATAAAGCTGTTCAGATAAACTCAGAAAACATTGACTGTTTATTCAAGATGCCTCTTCACTTTCGTTAAGGGGCGTAGCGTGATCTCCTGGGAACAAATCAGAGGACCTAAAAGGATGGAGAGACAGGAGCTGAAGATAAAAGCTAAAAGTGGAAACCTTCATCAGATAGTAGATCCATGAAAAGAACAAGAAACAATGGTGTTTCTTTCATGTAGGACAAATAAATCTATAATTAAGTACATTTTAATGTATGGTAAGGGTGGAGAATTGGATTTATCAAGTAGGCTGTCTCTCTCTCTCTCTCTCTCTCTCTCTCTCTCACACACACACACACACATACAAAAACTGTTTGAAGCACCTATTTTTCAATCTTATTTGATGTCATTACTTGTTTTAGCTACATGTGACACTAAATCCAGTAAAGATCTGAAAACCAACCATATAGTTAATTTTGCCAGTTGCTCTAGGACCAGAGTTTGTGTTACTTTTTTGTCATCTGCACATTGAATGCACAGCAGGTTGTTAGCTTACGTACATGAACTGTACGGACAGATAAATGAACAGCATGTTTTAAAACTTTAATAATGTTTACATATGGTATCAGATTCTGATAATATGAACTTGGTGTTCTTTTCAGTGCCCATCACATATTCTTCTTTATCATCCAATCTGGGTGTGCTGCTTTATGAAGAATGGGTGACTCATGAGTGCCCATCCATAATGGATAAAGAAAGGGTTTGTGTCGATTGGCTTCACACTGAATCCACAGAGAGCAGAGCTCTAACAGACATACTGCACTACTTTCTCACAAACCATTAATGTTCATTCATGAGGTGAAAAGTGTAGATGTGGGGGTGGGGAGGTGGGGGTGTGAGAGAGTGAAATGCTGGGATGTGGGGGGTTTAGCGGTGGAGGTGACTCTTTCAACTTAATCTGCAGACCCTCAACCATGGGCTCTGTACTGTATGGTGAGCACAGTGCCTAAGGCACAAATTTCATCTCTGGCTGCATGAGCATGTTAATCAGGAGCTTCAGTCAGTCATATTAGCCTCGCCCCAGCCACCCACTCTCTCTGTCTACAGACCACGTTTCCAATGACCTCCTCTGCAAATTGCAAGCACTAAAATAAAAATGTGTAAAGTAGTCTTTGAGCTTTTTGTTTCCATTGAGCTGACTTTTACAGATAAAAATACTTTTGCCTTTTCTGGATATCTCTCTCTCTCTCTCTCTCTCCATAAGTCAAGCCTTTAAAAAAGTAATTCCTCTTCATTCAAACCATAATTCTTCACCAGCCTGTTTATTTGTTTGTGTTTGTGTTAAAAGGGAGATCATGTTAGGGGAATCTGTATACGTAAATGCAATTTTCCAAAATTTCAGGCATCTGCCAAATCTGACAGAAAAGAGCTTTGTTGCCATTTATAAAATGTTACTGAAAATTTCCATAGCCTTGAAATGTTTCTTGAAAAAATCCTATAGATAAACAAAGCTTTGATGACTATTGGGGTCTACACTATATATGTACATGGTATGCTCTATAAATCTTAACTTAGGTGTCTAACTGTATTTCAAATGGATGCAGTCTTAGAATGCCTTGATTGGATGCAGTCCTGTGAGATGGTCAGATGCTGGTTAGAAGAGCCCAGGTCTGATTCCTGCATTCTTGATGCATTCCAGCTATTGCTTTAATATGTTTAATTCCATCATTCATCCTTCCATGCAATATCTGAGCTGCTAATCCTCAACCAGGTTTGTGGGGGATGCTGGAGCCTATCCCAGAGGTCATGATCATACATCGACTATGTACTGAACATGTAAGAAAAATGAATATGCATACAGTGGGTATAGAAAGGAATCACCCCCAATAAAATGTTTACACTTTATTGGTTTGCCGCCTTAAATGAAGACACACAAAATACAAGGCAACTGATATCATCCAAGTGAAAAATATGACAGCCACTGTTAAAAAAAAACACTGAGATAAAGGACCACCCACATCCTAAAATATTTGTAAACTTAATCAGGTGTAATTATTTACCTTCTTTATTTCCCACCAAGGTAACTGTCTTCCATCTGTGATCAACTGTAGTCATTTGATTAGTTCTGTGTTAAAACAGAAGCATTCCAGTGCTTGGTAGCGCAACTGAAAACAAACAATCAACTATGGGTGGCAAGGAACTGTCAGAATATCTCAAGGATGAAGTTGTGGACAGGCTCAAGTCAAGCTTTGCCAATCCCTATGAGAACAGCAAAGTGTACTAGTAAAAAGTGGGAATGCTAGGTACTACTGAATGGATAAAATGGATGGAAGAGCACTGGTCAGAGGGGCTACCAAGAGGCCTATGGCAACTTGTTACAGGAAATTATGGCAAAGAGTGGTCACTGTGTACATGTGACAGCAATATCACAAGTGCTCCACAAATGTGGCTTGTATGGGAGGACTGCAAGAAAAAGCCACTCCTCAATAAATTTCACATTAAGTCTCGAGGTTTGCCAAAACTCAACTTGAAGATTCTAAAGCCAGGAGGAAAACAGTGTTAAAGTCAGATGAGACCAAAATCTAACTCTTTGACCTCAACACAAAATGGTACATCTGGCAAAAGCCAATACAGCTCACCATCGACTTTTAAACAATACAAAGTAGAAACTAATCACTGCTGTCATGTTGTAAGTATGGTTACAGAAAACCATACTTACAGTAAAGCAACTTACAGTAAAGCATGGTGGTGGCAGCATTCTGCTGTGGGAATGTTTCTCTGCAGCAGGGACTAGGGCACCTGTCAGGACTGAAGGAAAATGGGCAAAATACCATGAAATTCTTGAAAAAACCTGCTACCCTCTGCCATAAAGTTATTAATGAGAATAAGGTTCGCCATGACAATGACCCAGGCCACACAGCAAAACTGACCACACAGTGGCTTAAGAAGGAAAAGGTGAATGGCCTTGCATCAGAGTCCAGACTCAAAATCTGCAGAATGACTTGAAGATTGCAGTCCACCAACGGTCACCATTCAATTTAATTATGCTTGAACGATTCTGTAAATAAGAATGAGCAAATACTACACTAGCAGAGAAGTATCCTAATTAAAGTAAATTGTGGTTCCACAAAGTACTGTCGCAGGAAGGTGATTCTTTATCTCTTTCAGTGATTGTGGTCTTTTTCTGAGCTGTTGCTATCATATATTTCACTTGCACGTTATAAGTTGCATTGAGTAAATAAAGCTTGTGTCGTCATCTACAACTGCAAAGCAACAAAATGTGAACATTTTGAAATGGGGTGATTCTTTTCTATATATATATAATAGCTTTAGTAGTAATGGCCATGTTGACAAAAGAAAAATGCACTATGACTGTGAATCATTTAATGCAATCCAGAGTCAGGGGCTGGAACATGATTTGGAAAGGAAGAAACCCAGCCAAAACTCACAGAGCCCATTAGGCCCTGTAAAGTGTGGAATATTACAGGTCTATGACCGGCGGATTAAATCTTCATGATAGACTTGCATACTGTATCATTACTAATCTCTTCTGCTCGTCCGTGAAAATCGATTCAGACGTAAAGCCTCGGCCAGTGAGTCATAAATTGGAATGATTCATGTCCCCCAAGAGACAGCAAAAGTACAAGATTGCTAAAATGTTGGGATAAAAAAGAACAATTAATGTAAGTGGGTTAACAAAACCGCCTTATGAGCCTGAAAGATTGACGCATTATACTGCCACTAAGACACTCAGTGAGAACTCCATTAAACTTTTATTTCTAAAACTTATCCCAGCGTATAAATCTTCGCATTGCTAGGATGAGACTGGAACTGTAACAGAATGTATCCAAAATGTGTGACCCATCACTGAGGTAAACTGACTTCAAATGGCACTTTGAATTTGTAGGATTTTAATCGTACAGTCGGTTGCATTTGGGTAAAATGTGTTCCATGAATTTGGAACTTTAATTGTCCTTTTAATACCTGTCTTTTTACATATAATCAATGCACATAAAAATAATGTAGTACATTTTTTTTATAAGATACACTTTTATGTCATTTACCTAAACTGCACTACTGTAATACAGCTGTAACCGTGAATACACCACCAGTAGTTACATTGATGTTGCATGCATTACTAAAAACACTTAAAATAAAGAGAGAGCAGCATAGGTTCTGTCCTTACAGTTACTTCTTCTGGCAAGATCTGTGTTTGTTTTTTATATGCAAACATCTGACATTGTCATATTTATTCAGTGAACATTCGTGCAGACTTGCACAGTGTGCAAACGATGTTGATCTTTTAAGGGCTTCGTAAGATAACTAATAGTAGTCCAAGCACGGCATCAGTCACTTCCTCCAAATTTCAGCCACATGTATTTACATTTGGTGTAAATGTCTTAGACTGCCGTATAGCAAGCCATGTTCAAATCAGCTCTTATGACGCATCGCTTGCTTCCTCTCCTCGTTTTTCCTGTTCAATTCAATTTTACACAGCATTGTTCATTACACCAGCAGTCAATACAAGACTGTTTAGGCTTATTGGCCTCCTCTATAAGGTACTGTGGTCATTGACCACATGAGTTTTTTCAATCGTAACACACAAAAACCGATACTCTAAACTCAATTCCCTGAACCTTTCAATCAGTTACATAAAGGAAATCTCTTTAGCCAAAGGTCTAGGCAATATTCACTTGATAGACAGAAACTCAAAGACTTTGTTTCATAACATTAAGCACAGAATCAGAATCAGAATCAGAAAACATTATTGATCCCAGAGGAAATTGCTTATGTAATGACTGCCACAACACACAGAGACAGTAACAATAGAATATAAAGTCTAAATGAAAATCGAAATAAAATATCTGTAGAAAGAAAAAGCTCAGTATGAATACCCTATGCTACATTCAGAAATGCTTGGTATAAATACTTTATATAAGGAATACAGTTGAATGAAAAAGTACTGACACAAATGATAGTTTGGAGTTATTGCACTTATAAGAAAATCTGTAGTAATATTAAGTAATGAAAAAGTAATATTGACCTAAGTAGTGATACTGCACATGAAGACCATTGTACATAATATTTTGCAAGTAATTAAGTGATTTAGCACCCATTTAGAAAGCGTCACATGATATTGCACATAATGATAATGTTTTAGCACCCAGTAAAAACATTGCACAATATTGCACATGGTAGACTGTTGCACACCATAGAAAAAGTAGGTTTCATTACAAGGCACAGTTAGCTTCATGCTGTCGTGCAGAAAGCACTGCCATTCAATACACAAAACTAGGCACAGCACCTATAATTAAACACACATAACAAATGGTTGAAGCAATGAGGTTGCATGCACAAGACATTTGGTTATCCATCAAAAAAAAAGCCCTGACACAGGTTTCTGGTTTGTTGTGTATGTTGGAGACTGATGTGAGCTCCCTAGGTGAAAACTGCTGGCAGCTGCTGTTCTTTTTCTTAAAATGTTGTAAAAAAGATGTGTGCTTGACCACTCGCTGTCCTACTATATCATTAGGGGTGGATTGTACAGCTCTGAACGTGACAGCAGTGATTAGTTTCTACTTTGTATTGTTTATAAGTCGATGTGACTGACTGAAGCCATGCCCTACACTGTTCTTCTGTACGTTGACACATGGGACCCTCTCCATCAACTGTTCAACTCTGTCTAAGGGAATGCAATTATTTCATGTGCCATCATGCGTTAGTGTCTATTTTCTATCAAAGCATCCATTTCATTGAAATCGATGGTAAGAGATGCATTTTTAATGGATATAAGGCCCTGTGAGCGTAGTCTAACAAACTCACACATTTTTGAAGGTGCAATCAAACAACAAGAAACCAGCCACGCAGTCTGAAAACGTGAGAAGAGCCTCTCTGGTATTTTGGCTGAAATGAAAAACAGAAGTCAAGCAATCACTAGAGGAAGAGCGCAGGGAGAAAAAAAGATGACAGCATGTTACAGATAAGATATGTTTAGCTCTTATCAACTATGCTCTTGTTCGTGGTATGACAGTGAGAGTTGCTGGACAAAGGGCTCAAATCTGTACTGCTTTGATAATCAGGATGATCAGAAAGGAAAACATTCACAGAACTCTATTCCTGTCTTTATATGCTAAGAATGTTCCAGTATGTCACTGTATCTATGCAAGTAGGAATAGAAAATACTTGAACATTTTCTAAATGTTCAACCATCTATTTGCTAGATAAAAGAAAGCACAAATTAGACTTACAAAAGCATTTTCTTTCTAAATATATTTATTTTTTATATATTTATTCTTTATATTTATTCTTCTTTCTATAGAATGTCTTTTTTAATCTTTTTTTTCACAAAACACATTAGGATTTACAATAAAAGGATACTTTATTAAACTATTTGATGTGCCAGACAGTTTTATGAGCTTTAGTGAGGCAGTTCAGGAGGTAGTCCTATACCTCAAATAACTCAGCCAGTGATGGTATAACTTTTTTCCGTTGCTAGACCTCATTTGTAGCCAAAAGCCTAACCATGCAGCCATTCAGCATTTAAGAATTCTAATACAATTAGTCAGATGAATGAGTCTGAAAGAGGCTCAGTGCTATTCAACAAAAAACAATTCACACAGTTCAGTCCCTTAGAATGTTGCATAGTTGTAATTGGTACTAACACTGTCTCATATCCAATTAGCATTCATTTGAGGGTGATGACTTGAATATTCTTCTTTGCTGTCTTTCAGCTTTGCTGTCGTTCTGAAATGTGAGACAACAGAACTGCAGGTTCATGTTGGGATTCTCAGTGTACAGCAAAGTGTGCATGCAGAGCAAAACAGTTTCAATGTAAAAATAGCAGGTTTGGCAGATAGGTAAAGAAAAGCTTGGTTTTTATTGCAAAATGAGACACAACAGGACACGACAACAGCTTCATGAAATTTAAATTCTGATCAAATAAGTAGATTCAATATAGCATGGATTAATAGCTTATCACCCGCTCTTTCTACACATTATTCTCAGCTTATTACAGTGAGCTAAAAGTCAGAAAAAAACAATTCAATATTTACAGAATATCAGTAAATATTCTAGTGAATAACGACAACGTCAATGGGCCAACCACCACAAACCTGACCTGCCAATGGAGGGGGACCTGCTTAAGGGCTGCTCGGAAGGTCGCTCAAACGCCCAGTCTTGAGATCATTCTACCAAGTGTTGGTCTCTCTGTCCAAGTTGGCAGTGGTATTGCTTTTGAGTTTGGTTTGCTATGCTTCCAAAATACATAAATTAAAAACTTGACTTATTCCTTCCCTGATGAGAGCCTTTGTTGTTTTTGTTTCTCCTTTTCTCCAGTCTTTTGGTTTTGCGCACCAAATTTTGTACCGTTCAGAGCTGTTTGACCAAAAATAAAATCCTTCACAACCTAAAAATGTTGGTTCCTAGTTGGAAACAAAAGAGCTGAACAGTGAAGTATACTATGGAAAAACAATGATGTATACTATGGAAAAGGATCTTCATGGAGAAAAAAGAACACCCAGTGATCTGTTGAGGAAACTCAAGTGTTTGGTGGTTTTGAAAATGTGGGGTTGTTTTGTAGATGGCAGTTTCAAAGAGTAGAAGTTTCACAGAATCCTATACAGCCTCTCAATCACTATTCCTCAGCAGGAAGCTATGGAAGCTTACATCATGCAAGCATTGGCAACAAGTTTCATATGGACATCATTCTCTCCTACAGGGGTGGGGTTCTTCATTATGAGCAAGGACCAGTACATCAGTGATGTGCACCGATGTACTGATTTCCAGGGTCTCAACAAGATCACTGTCATGGGCGGTTAACCCTTGCCTCTTATAGCCCCAGCCTTTGAGTCATTGCAGGAAGCTTCTATTTACACCAAGACGATTTCTTCATCGTTCCACACAAAACTGTAGAAAGAAACATCTACTGGTGTCATCACAGTTCCCACAGAAAAAAAATCTCTTTTGGTTCCAGGGGGGGAAATAAGCTTTCAGGGTCTGAATATATCTGAACGAGGCAAGGGGATGAATAGAAGACCACTTTCATTAGACATTCTGGGCATTTAGACCTTTTTGTGTCTTTTGGGTTCATAAATGCCCCTGCAGTCTTCAAGCAGTTCATAAACAACATTTTGAGGGAATCCCTAAACCTTTATGTATTTTGTTTACTTATATGAAATCTGCACTGTTAGAAAACCCTGGAAGGACATTTAAGGCCTGTCCAATGGGTCCTCCAGCTGGACTAAGATATCCAGCTCGAAAAGAGCCTGTTTTATGTGCCCTTTTAGCCTTCCTGGGGTTTGTGGTTTCCAAGGGCAGTCTCCAGACGGATTCTGCTAAAATCAAAGCAGTGGCTGATTGGCCGCCACCCACTTTCATTAAATTAGTCCAACACTTCCTGGGGTTTGCCAGCCGGGGTTCATTGCTTTGTGATGAATTTCGGGTTTGTGGCAGCCCTGCTCATGGACCCTACTAAGAAGAACCAAGGTAAACTCTTCTAGACACCTGAGGCTGAGCGTGTGCTGAAAGACTGCCTGACTAACTTGCTACTTAGTTAATTAGGTTATTGTGGACATTCTATACACATAAATCATTTACTATACCTTGGAAAAGTGAAACTACACAAGACTCTTAAATGCTATTACGACTGCAACAATTAAGAGCAGAGTGTGCACATGTGTGACTGTTTCATCCATCAGAATACAGCACATAGAAAAGCTGCTCTACAAACACTACTGCACTCACAACACATATGGAGTCATTTCTTATTTTTTACACAGCTCACACTGCAATAGTTCATAAAAGAATAGCAGCCTGTGCATTTTACACACACACACACACACTGCTGCAAACTGTACAAACAGTGAACAGAAAAAAAGGGAAAAGTGATCTCTTATTTTTTTTCCATGGCTGTACATGCGTAGCAGCATAAGAAGCAGCATTATACGTGATACTCGTATGTGATTTAGCCGTATATGAGGCATTATTATAAACGATACGTTCTGTTTTCTCGTTTGATGTAAAATTTCCTAAGCAGCCATAAAAAAAGCAACACCATAATTTCACATAAAAAGACTTGGTGCAGAAATGTACTTGCAACTATTTAAGTTGCATTGAATCTAACAGTATAATTTTGTTATTTATATGATGGAAAATTGCATAGTGAGCAAAATAAATAGCAATATTATAAGCAATATTGTTAGTTGATGTAAAGTTGACAAGCAGCATCGTTATAAGCCTTGTTACTTATGTCATGTAAAATTGCGTGAATATCAATAAAAATAGCTGCATTATAAGCGATGTGATGTTACTTCAGTGATAAAATGGCAGATGATTTGGTAGCATAATAAGTAGTTATTTTTGTTTTAGTAAAATAGTGAAAAAGCAATGAAAGAGTGCGTTTTTTTCCGTTTTACTGTCTATACTGGTAATACTGTTTGCACAGCCCTCTAATACATTGCACATTTTTCCAATCATTCAAACACTCAGGACAGGTTAAATCTCACTCTTATCTTATTCTGTACTTTTTTATTTGCACTGTTTTGTTTGTTGGACAACGTCTTATGTCTGTTGCACCATATGTACACTGTAGAAACTGAGCTTCGCCTTTTTGTTTCTCTGTATACTTGTATATGGTCGAGATGACAATAAAGTTTACTTTGACTTGATATTATGTACAATTTTGTAAGTAGCAGTTTAAATACCAGTATTATAAACTGTGATAGACTTATGTGATTCAAAAGTGCAGCAATATAAATAGCAATATTAAATATAAAAAGCAGTAGCATGTGGTGTAGCATTTTATGTTGTGATTTTCTTAGTAATATAGTCTCATTTATTAAATAATGGCATTTAATAGTGGAAATAGCAATAATAATGGAAATGTTAAACAATATATAACATAATGTAAAAATTTGTAAGTAGCAATAGAAATATCAACATCAAATCATCATCATTATTCAGTGTAAAATTGCACGATATGAATAACACAATTATCCATAATATAATTGTGTTACTTATGTATATAATGTATATTAGGGGGTCCTGTCGTGTGCCCATGTGCTGCTGGTAGTCTCGTCCGTGTGTACAAGCTCAGTGAATTAATACAAACTTGTATAATCATGGTTTACAGATTTGTACTTTGATGGTTTTGGCGCTGCAGAGGTGCCGAACAGCGTGTAGTAATTAGTCTTTGGTGGTGGGATGAATGACGTGTCCTGCGTGAGCTGGACAGATGAATGGCGGGCGTGCGTGTAGGAGGACGTGGTCATGTTTGCATTGGCGTTGCCTTCACAACAAGGCCCTTCTGCTCATCAGAGGAGCCTTCACAGCTTGTTAGCATCTCTGTTTGCAAACGCCATGTTCCCTCCAGCACGCATGCATACACACAGATGGTGGGACCGTTTTAGTAGTAGCCAACCTCTACCTTCCTCAGTGTTTAAGTTTAGCTCTGATAGCATAGTTCCTGTTGCTCTGCAGCCTGAGCTGTTCTGCATTAAGAGGAAATCTAAACTAAGGAACCGTGTCGAGAAAACTGAGAGGTTAAGAGCCTTGATTCATCTTCTTTAGTGTTTAGTGTTAGATAGATAGGAATGATGATACACAAGGAGCCACTCAAGTGTTCGACCACCGTTTTTATGTGATTGAAGCCCGTTTATCAAAAAATCCATAATAGAAACTTTACAGGAGAAGGCAAAAGAAACTTGCTTTACTTCTAATGTAAGTTAATGTAAAGAGTGTATGTCCAAAAAGTGATTCTTTTAATAGTTATGATGATGTAATTAAAACATTTTTGTTATTTGTGATGTCAAATTCGCATAATTCGCAGTTACTATAGGCAGTAAAGTTGACGAGTCGCATTATAAGCCATATTATCATGTTACCTGTGTGATGTAAAATTGCAATAAAAATAACAATATTACAAGCAATGTTTATATGTTTAGAGTAATTCTAATGCCTTTGTCGTTGTTTTCATTTGTAATAGCCATGATGATGTCATTGGAAAAATCTTGCTGAGTAAAGAAGTCATAGCGAATCAGTCCAAAGGTATGTATCACTGTCTTTGTTTATCATGTTTTTTTTTTTATTATGTGACATACATTTCAGCTTTTCTGATTAAATGTGATTGTAAGAATCAAACTGACAGACCAAAGATGTTTTGCCTATGCTGTCAGTATTACAGGACCCCCAGGCACATCTATAGCTGGACTTTTACATTTCAAATAAAGGGGGTCCTCGAGTTACAACACAGATCCGTTCCTTCGACACTGATGTAACCTGAATTTTGGTGTTAGTCGGTGTGACTGGGAGTGGGAGTGAGTGCTGTAAACTCAAAATGTCATATGTCGAGACTGTTGTAACTCGAGGACCCCCTGTACATGACACACACAGAGTCTAAAAGCTTATCACCAACTTTAGGAGGAAAGGCGGAGCTTGGCATTAACAATTGTACGATAGCCCACACGTTTCAGAGTGATGCAGAGACTGACTAAAGTACAGAGTTAGCACTCACAGTATATTGAAAAATAAATCTCTCCCCATTTGATTGGTCAGGCCTGTGATCAATAAGAGTAGCCCCAGGCCTGCTCAGTCTATTAGTGGCTACAGTCCGGCTATAGAGGGTATCCAGAAAAATCACAAAAAAAGAATTAACCATAAGTTTTGTTCATGTTATACAAAGCTGAAGCTCAGTCAGAAATGTTCTTCATGAGGCAGACCCCAGGAAAACAGATTGCAGTCCCACGCCCTTCTCATGTAGCAACCCCATTTAAAACTTCAGCTGAGTGATTGAATGGAAAAGTGACTTTTAAGGTTATGTTGTCCTCAAACTAGACTTTTCTCAGGAGCTGCCCGTAAATGTAATTTAGCGTTTGGTCCGTCTGCTTGCGTCACTGACTTATTTGTAGAAGGACAAGCGTTCACCTTTAGTGTCAGAATAGAAAGAACATGATGCTACTAACCCTTCCATCCGCAACCATGTGTTATTAATTTATTAATATATATAAGGTATTTATTTTGTGTATGGAACATCACACTGCGAGGACATGTAAACATTAAGGAATCTAATGTGAATAAATAAGTAAATAAATAAATGAATAAATGTTTATATAAATCACTAAGTAAATATTTAAGCAGCCTAATTTGAATGAATGAATAAATCAAATGTTAATGAAAGGTTATACATATTTTATCAACCTAATTTAAATAATTTGAATACTATGATTAAAAGACATGTTGTGTGCTACAGTTTCTCTAATGTTGGCTGGGTTTATTTGAGAAACCAGGAAGTGTATCAGGGCTTTGATGAGCCTGTTGGTGTATAAATGTTATCGTGATGTTATAATATGCAAATTACATAAGTACATTTATACTTTAGGTCATACCCAACATTTTTCTAATTTACAGTAAGTCTCTATCTTTAACCCCTTTTAAGCTACGCGCTTTTGAAATATTGATGTCAAAATCCAGGTAAAAAAAAAACTGGCGCTTAAAGGGTTAAACTGCCGTCATAGCAAGGGTATCACCAACACTCGACAATACATATCGTGACATTTTTGTATCGCGATATATCGGTACACCCCTAGTTACATGGGATTTTTATGAACTATAAATCTTCACAGCAGCATCTAAGAAATAATGCATTGTGGGATTTGTGGATTTGGTCCATCTTCTTAAAGAAATGTTGAGATACTGAGAGACCGTGGTCCTGATGAGCTGAGCTGTAACACATCAGGCTGCTGGAGTCCTAATGTGAAAGAAGCCAGTCTGCCAGACCTCCAGCACAAATTTTCCTAATTGCAGGATCTTCACCCATTTAATGCAGTGACAAAAGAGGCAAAGACTGTCCCTAATGATGTTAAAATGTGATTAATTAATTCAGTAAACAGCATAACAAATATTAAGCCATGAGTATGTAACTCTCGCTGAATTCTGGCAGCTTGCACATATTCATTAATTGGACTTGAGGAGAGCCAGGCCGATCTGTTGCACACGCTGCATGAGCTGGCTCTGCCTGGAAATTGAGGCTAAGCCATCCACAACCCCATGCCAAGCACTTCGTTAGTGAACTCTGCCTGGTGTGCTCCAGACTCACACTAAGGGGAGAGAAATGCTGAGAGTGAGGAAGATGAGGATTGAGGGGTAGGATTTAACGCTTAGAGCTCTGGAGGTATAGCCATTTAGCTATGCTGTGGTATGCAAAAACTTGAATGCCCCCAGTCAAATTACATGCTCTCTGGGGAACAAGCATAAATATGCCATTTTCTGCATGTCAGTGCAGAATTTCTACTTCTACTTAAAGTTTCTGGTAAAAAAACACAAAATATAAAAATGTGTCCTAACTTTTTCACTCGCCTAATTCAGCAAAGACACAGTTGTTGCATGTTAAAATGTACAGAAGTGTGGTTTCAATGGAGAATGTGTACATATTTTCAATCAGAAAATCCATGTTATTTAACTAGGGGTGCCAAAATCTTTGCATACGACTGCACTATTTGATATACATTACATTATGATTTTAATATAATAACTTCATTCCATTACACTGGGAAATGAAGATTTTGCTACTGGAAGTAAAACATGTGATTTGCATGAAACTGACTGTGCTGAATCCAAATCTGCAATCTAAGTTTTCTCAGCACGTCCAGAACTTCAGTCATAGGCATATTATTTTGATACACGTATATAATAACAGCTGTTTCTGTCAGGTGTATGTTTGCTACTGCCTCGTTTGAAATACGCTTCCTGTTGGATTCAGTGCTGTGAGAGTTTAGGCCTTTCGAAGAGCTGATGTTAGCTCAGTTTAAGACGAGACGGATCTCATCTTATTTTATAGTTTTTTTTTTAAACAGGGTAAAAGTTTAAGCAAAACATGAGAAGGCGCAGCTGTGTCAAACATCCTGACATTTTTTGTTTCCTTTGTGGTAGATGAATGACTAAGAAAGGGATGATTGCTTACAAGCAGTGTTTTGGATGTAAAATTGCAGAGCAGGATAAAAGCTGGGCCTCATATCTGCTGTACTGTTTGCTACTCTGGCCTCATTCGGTGGTTCAGTGGAAAAGGAACATTTCTGGATTTCTGCTCTTAAACCTGTTCCACATGATGTAAAGTAAAGTGACCATACGTGAACACACCACAGCACACAGTGTGAGCAGCACGAAATTGTTCTCTGCATTTAACCCATTCACTCTCTGTAATGCAAATTTTAACATTAAAGAGTGTTTGATACAACATTAGAGAGTTGTGCTGTTTTGTAACAGCAACTTGTGTGTGATGATTAAGACCTGATTTATGGCTGAATGTCACTGTCAGATTAAAAGCACCAAGACACCACTGCAGTCTCCAGAGTGTTAATGGAAGCCTTGGGGTATTAATGACCAGCTTTGTGCTTGAACATGATCAAATCAACATCAGCCCAAACTTGGTTGTGTTTGATCTTCTACAGTACTGATCTAACCATGGCAACAGGAGTAGCCTGTCAGATAAAAATAGAGGCATATTTAGAGAAGAGCATGTCTGCAAGTGTTTCAACACTGAAAGACAAGGACAGAAAAAGAGAAGTTTCCTTACTTTACTCCGCTGTGCAATGAGTGAGTGAGTGACTGACTGACTGACAGACTGACTGACTAACTGAGTGAGTGAATGAGTGTGTGAAACAGTGACTGAGAGTTAAGTGCAGTGTGAGTGAATAGGTGTGTGAGTGAGTGATTAATTGAGTGAATGAGAAAGAATGACTGAGTGAGTGAGTGAGTGTGTGAATGAGTGCGTGAGTGCGTGTGTGAGTGACTGAGTGAGAGACAGGGTGTGTGAGTCTGTATGTGAATGGCTGAGTGACTGAATGGGTGAGTGACTGAATGGGTGAGTGACTGAGTGAGTGAATCCATGAGTGAGTGAGTGATTACTTGAGTGACTGTGTGAGAGACAGCGTGTGAGTGGGTGAGTGACTGTTTGCATAAAAGCAAATGAAAAAAATTAGGCAAACAATAAAAGAGTATATGAGAGAATGGTCCAATAAGGATGACCCAAAATTGTGTATAAATGAGACCAGTGTTCAGCAGCGATTAAACAAATTACCACCGTCATTGTCCGTGTTATCGTAAAAACTCTCATCCTGGCAGTTAAAAAAAAAAATAAATCCTTTATTTATTGCCTTATTTCATACAAACCACCCTCACAAAAAGGAACTTTTAAAGGAGGCCAGTAAATGGGATATACTTCATTAATGTAAAATGTGAAATAAAGTGACCATTTTGTCATACGTGAACAGCACAAAGTTTATCTCTGTATTTATTGGAAGCAGGCAGCCAGGGAGCAGTGTGTGGGGATGGTACGTCGCTCAAGGGTCCCTCAGAGGAGCCAGTAGCAGTCCTGGGATTTGAACCTATGACTTTCTGATCTCAGGGTAAATGCCCTAACCACTAGACCACCAGCTGTGGAGCTATGGTGCATAATTTCACTCCAGAAGGGCATTACCTGCCATTACATGAGGCAGATATCACACCAGTTCAAAAAGACATCTATGTAACATTTTAAGTCATTAAAATGCAGCATGTTTCAGGCTTTAGTCAAAACAGCCTTTGTGTGACATTTTGTGACTTTTGTGTAAAGTCTGTGTAATATTTACTATTGCGTTGTTCATCACTAGATTCATCACAGTAACAGTCTTTAAGCTTTAACTCCCACACTGTCACTGCATTTACTCCCACATTCAATTTACTGTCAGAAACTAACCTATAAAACTAACCTGAAATTAACCTAAGGAAGTGAAAGCATAAACAAAAGAATCTTATCCATAAAATAATTAAAGCTCTATAGCTAGAAAGAAGTTAAACTGCACACAGAGAGTCGAGGTGTCTCTTTTTATTGCTAGCATCTGAAATAGACTCCTATTCCATTCTCACTCTGCAGAAATAGCCTCCTCCGTATGAGGGGGATCATGAGTCATTTTGGGTGCAAATTGAGCATCACTGACATCACAGCAGCCTCCAGAGGCTCCCTCACATCTTCCAGCATGCACTGAACTCACATGAATCACTGCAGGAGCCTGTCAGAGTTTAGTCACCCTCACCCACAAGATCATGAGAAGCTCATGGTTTGTTCAGTCTCTCCAACTATGTTTAGTTTAGACACAAAGTCCTTCAGTGGGTATTTTGGCTTTACTCTACTTACTGTTCAAACCGTAGCTCACGTCAGGTTCTGTCAGATCTAGTCATTATAGGAGGGCAACATGCCAAATACTGCAAAAATCTCAAATTCATGCTTATATTACAATGATTCCATGACAGTTGGTGATATAATTTGTACAGAAAACCATTTATTAAATAGAAGAGAATATAAAATAGAAGCATTTTACAAGTGTGTTCTAAGATTTGCATTTTTTGTTTATTGTTATGGAGAATTTCAGAATAATCTACAGCTCTGTTTAAAGTTCTTATTTTGGATGTAATTTACATAACAGACCTTAGAACTGATGAATTTTCTGTACACTTATTTTCCAATGAAAGACATTTTTGATATATAAAGCTGAACATTTTGTTATAGCTTGGAGTGGAGAGAATAAACTATATGGGCAAAGGTATTGAGGCATCTAACCATTACACCAACAGCGACATTAATGACAATGCAATCAAATTCATACACTTTAAGGAGTTGATCCCGTTAGCAGTTATAACAGCTTCCACTCTTCTCAGAAGGCTTATGGAGTTTCTGTGGGAATTTGTGCCCATTCATTCTGTAGAGCATTTGTGAGGTCAAACACTGATGTTGGACGAGAAGGCCTGGTTTGAAATCTGAGGTCAGGGCTCTGTACAGGCCCTGTCAAGCTCTTCCACTCCAAACTCATCCAGTCGTGTCTTTATGGAGCTGCTTTGTGCACTGGGACACAGTCATGCTGGAACAGAAAAGGTTCCTACCCAAAACTGTTCACAAAGTTGGAAGCATGGCGTTGTTCAAAATGTCCTGGTATGCTGAAATGTTAGGATTGACCTTCACTGGAAGGAAGGGGCCTAGCTTCAACCCTGAAAAGGGTGTGTGTCTGTCAACAGCTGTGATATATATGATTCAGCATGAGCCCCTACACACACACGAGCATGCCAGTTTCATATCAGTGTCACTGTAGTGCTGGTCCTGGGGGTCCTGACCATTGAATAATGGTGTAAAGGGAACAAATGATTGATGCAGAGAAACAGATGGACGACTGTCTGTAAGTGTAAACTAGTCTGTCTATAAGTGGACTATAAGAGAAGCTGGTAAAATAGACAATCAGGCTCTCAAGGGCTATAACTACTTTAGAAGTGCTACTTCACAAGCTGTATTTTAACAAGAGGGCTATAATCGTAGATTCTGTCAACACTTGAGCAGCTGGGCTTTAGCCTGCACTACTACTGATATGTCCCAGTCAAACTATCCCATGAACTACAATAGGTAATCTTATCAGAAATCACAGAGACACTTCTTCTTATTTAAAACACAATTTGAGATGAGTTTGCAAATATTTAGGCATGCAGTTAGCAACATGCTAATTAGTGGGGTGTAAAATGCTATTTGTTTGAAAGCTATTTGTTTTGAGAAAAGGGTTCGGTTTGGTTATAGGAAGATGTAGCTACAGAAATAAAGGACGATGAGTTCTGACGGCTTGTGTCTGCAGGTCTGGATAACTGGTTGAATCTGACACGTGTGGATCCAGATGAGGAGGTTCAAGGGGAGATCCATGTAGCCCTGGAGCTGCACAGAGACAACCAGACAACCTGCCTGCGCTGCCATGTTATAGAGGCTCGGTGAGACACAGACACACACACACATACATTAACACACACAAGGACAGACAAAGTGTATAGGAGTTTCTGTGGTTGTTTGGAGGAATTTTGTTATTTTCCTTTCACGAATTTCATGTCCTGAAATTCCGGTTTCCTATTCATGTCTCTGCCACTCACTGCTTTCTCTTATCTCCCTTCTCTTGTTTTCTGTTTAGTCCTGCCTTATCCTTAGTTCTATTCCATCTGTGTAGTCTGTTTCTCAGCCTCATTTGTCTGTTTGCTTTGTGTTTTCTTTGTAGTTTGTTAATTTACCCTTTTCTTTCTTTGTTTTTTGGCCTCTCACATGTATCCAGTCTCAGCGCTTTTCTCCTTTTAGAGATTTTAACAGTTTTGTAATCGTCGTCATTCCACAGATGCTTTAAATACAAGGCCCCAAGCTGAATTGCACTGTTACTGAAAAACAAAGGAATTAGGAGTGGACACAGCAGAGCTACAAATTTTCGCCAGACTGTTTTGTTAGGTTCAAATGTCATTCCGCGGATATGTGTCGGGCTCGGGTTGGGTTCAGATTTCACATTAGAGTCTAATGGGTGAACTCCCCTTGTACAGTGTAACAGGATTGGTGAAGAGGTGCATACTAACTCCATGCAACATAATTACAAAAGTGTGTGACAACGTACATTAAATATATATTATATATAAATAAATATTTAACCCAAATCTGAGCCCATGGCAGGGGCTGCATCTTGCTACAAAATACTTATTGTGTCAAAGTGTGCTGACAAGGCAGCTGCTTGCTACATCTTGATTAATAAAAGAGCTGGTGGAGACTGCAACTGACAAAGTTCCAGTGATTGTGACAAGCTTATTATCCGAGTCACTGCTGAAGGGGAATATTTGCCTTTTGGAAAAGACGCTTGCACATCTCCCGGTTCAGCTTTGGAGCGCAGCTGTGCGGCCATGCAAGACGAGAGTGAGCACAGACACATGTTTATTTTCACACTTTTCCCATCGGGAAAGTGGGTGGCAGTGGTGAACGTGGTCGTAGTGTCTGTAGGAGAGGTGTTGGTCGAGCTAGAGGCAG
>JBBPCY010096272.1:0-21426 GCA_037974405.1 Brachyalestes nurse | reverse complement strand
ACACACACACACACACACACACACACACACACACACACACACACACACACACACACACACACACACACACACCTCCTTTTGGTTTGGGTATGAATGTTTACCACATAATAGGTGTGTTTGAAGAAGCTGTGTTATAGTCAGACCCTCCGGGAAGAGGCCTGGAAAGTGTGTTTGAGCAAATTTGTGTTTTGCTATAGTCCTCCAGAATCAGAACTGCATTTCTCTCTTAACGAAGAGCACTAAAACAGAAACTTCACCTTCACATCACAGCTGGACTTCAGCAACTCAAACACAAAACTCCAGTTGTCTTCTAGCTGTTTCTGAAAGAAAAGAAACAAACTGAAAAAAACATGCAATTTTGCCCTATAGCAGCTGGCTTCAAATGATCCAGTTTTCAAAACTGGGTTTCATAATCACACTAGATGGCCAATCAATGACATTGACTGGTAAACAACCAGTGATTGCATCAAGGATTTACGGTCTAGATTTGAATACTACTTCCCTAAAGAGACCTTTGCAAAGTGCCGAAAATCCACAAGCTTTCAAGTAAGCAATAGAAACTTTTGTATTCAAAAACCACGTTTCTACAAAACAGTTTTTGTGCTGACCTGAAACCTTTAGGATTTCATGTTTTTTGCAAAGTCCCTTAAGGAGCTCATTATAAGCAGAGAAGCAAAGTAAATTCACATATAACATGATTACCGTTGTCAGTAAATTTTTGTGATTTCCATGTTCTAATACACATAAACTTGGCTTTTAGCTGCCCAGTTAAAACAGTTGTTTTGCATCAAACTGTGCAGAAATACTGCCTTCCAGTTCCCCACCACTTCAGTAAAAAACATTATGCTCATTTAATGTGTTATGCAAGGTATGTGTATAATCATCATTGCTGTAATTTGGTTGTAATAGATCTTTCCAATTGTGATGGTATTCACCACATCATCCAGAGTGTTTCTTTTTTTACAACAGTTTTACAGAATAAAAAACATCAACACTGTTTCAAAGAAGCTTAGTATTGGTAATTTCTTTCACCAAATAAAGCAGTTCAACCTCACACAGCGAAACTACAACAATTACTCAACATTTCATTAACGTTGACAGTAAAAGTATCTCAAAGTAATTTCACTGTAGATGACAACAAAGTGAATGAAATGTTCAGCTGTGCTGAACTGATGCCTGACTGTTGACGTAGGCCTATATGTATTTACTTTTAAAAATCTCAAGAAAAGAATAGTTTATCTTTGTTATTGAAATACAAATATATAACAAATACAGTTTATTCAGTTTATTTTACATAACAGAAAGTCATATGTTAAAGTTGCTAATCTATACTGATTTTGGGGATGGCCAACATTTAACAACATGTAACAAATACCAAAATAATGAATTTTCCATATTCAAATATTCAAGCAGGCCCTAATTTATTTACAGTTATTTTATTGAAAAAATAGCAACAAAGTATTTGTAACCCTAAAAGCAACAACCACAGTTGCTTAGCAACCAGTGGTCAGCAAAATGATAACAGTTATGGTGGAAAACCTGGCTGGTATGGCAACATTGGTAGAATGCTTTTCAACCAATTAGTGTGCCGTCAGATCCAGTTATTGCATAGCATGGTGAGATCATACCTCATTCTGTAGCTCCCCGTTGCGGCTATACATGCAGAGTTGTGAGAGGTGTGTGATTAGCCACCAGGTGAACCCCAGCGGATCCTTACAGTGCGCTGGCAGCCCTGGGTCACATTCACCTGACAGCGTCCCCTTAAGGACAGGCTGCAGCAATGAATTCACATAGCTCCAAAATAACTGAAGAAAAAGATACAGTATAATGAGAGGTACAGTATACGGAGACAAGCCACTTCATTAGGCACACCTAGCCTGCATCTACAATCCGCCCATTTTATCAGCTCCACTTACTATACACAGCAGTGACACTGAATTTTAAACATGCTGACTCACTGTCCACTTTATTTAATTTTGTGTCAGTCATTCCTAGAGATTTCTGGTTGGACACTAGGGTGTTAGGTGTGCAAATAATAACTGCTCACTGGGCGGCCCTGTGGGGCCTGATCATTGATGAACAAGGTAACTGGGGCTAACAAATACTTCAGAGAAACAGATGGACTACAGTCTATAATTGTAAACTATAAAGTTCACCTATATGGTAAGTAGCACTGGTTAATTATACAATGAGTGCAGATGCAACATAGGAATACCTAATAAAATGTCTTGAGAGTTTGTGTGTGTGCGCGCATATACCTGTGTATGTTGGGTTTTGCTTCTATGTTCCAGCAGATGAATGAGGAGGATCCAGAGTTCTTTGGTACAGAGGCAGTGATAATGATGACTGGTGAACGCCTCTGTAGGTCTCACCTAAATTGAGCAAAAGAGATTTAGGAAATGTCACATTTAAACAGATATGCTGTATTAAAGTGATGATTCAGCTAGCAATCATGTTTAAGATATGTTTAGTGTCTAAAGTTTGATTGTTTAAACTGAAGCTACCAGGCTAACAGAATCTGATACTGCTTTCAATAAACTGATTTTAATAAACAACATTTTCACACAGTGTCAAAACCACAACCATAAACATAAGTAATAAACATAAGTCTCTTCGAGGATACTTGAGAACTCAACATGGTTTGAAGCAGTTGTGCGATGTCTTAGTTTGCACAGTATTAATTGCTGGAGTATAAGGAAGCCAATGTGTCAATGTACAGATACACACCTTGTTATACTTGTTCATAGCCAGACCAATGAGGTCACAGAGAAGGTTGCTGAGATGAGATTCAAAGAGGCTGACGTTGGTCAGTGTTTCCCCAGTTAAGTCCACAAACTGGTGTGCATACACCACTTGACCTATAAAGGGTACACATAAAACACAGGCTCATTCTATGTCCAGTCATTCAGAAACCAGGAAAGTAGCTGCAGCACCATCTCTTTTTTTGCTCTTAGTTAAAAATTAAGACTTATAAAATATTTTTGCTCAATTCCAACATTTTTATTTTTTGCGACTTTTAGATGTATAAATGGTGTCCTGACCACAACAGATGACCCATTCACATGGAACTTAGGACCATTAGTGCTCCAAAGGGGTGGGGGCTACGTACTACACGCGACCGTGGTGTGTGTGAGAGAGCTGAGAGGCGTAGGTGAGGCAGCAGGGGTGATCTGGATCTGAATAGGGCTGGAAATAGCAATGATAACGGTGGCTGGGTTTATTTGAGAAACCAGAAGTGTATCAGGACTGGATCAAACGCTTTGATGAGCCTGTTGGTGTATAAATGTCATAATGACATTATAATATGCACATTAGATTAGTATATTTATACCCCACATAAACTTTGGGTCATACCCAACATTTTTCTAATTTACAGTAAGTCTCTATCTTTAATCCCTTTTAAGCCACAAGCTTGTGATTACTTAATTTTGTAGAATATTGTATTTTGAAAGCACTGGGCATTTTAAGTTGTTATAAGTAGTTTGTATGTTTGACTTTTAAATTAAACATTTTACTATTAGTAATTTGTATGCGACTTTTGATTAATATACAAGCAAGTGCCCTTTATCATATCGCAATCGCATATCGCAATATTGATCTCAATAATTGCAATATGTCTTTTTCCCCAAATCGTGCAGCCCTACCTGAAGCTAAGATCAGTGCCATTACCAGATATACAGTACTCATTCAACCTGTCTGTTTCATATTAATAAGCAGTTAGAGAGCAAGTATGAAATGCAAACCCCCGTGAACAAAAGTGATAAACACCCAAAAGCTCTATGGGAGTGACTCAGTCTTCTACTGATTTGGTTTGAATGGGGAGACCGTGACACCCCACTGCTAAATCGCTGGACTGAAACTTGAATAAACACTGCTGAAATCCTTTCACAAAAAGTTACGAAAAGCATCTTTAAAACCGCACAATGGTGTGCAGTGCCACTCCATTAACTCACCCATTATTCAGAGCTTTTGTAATCAGCAGGTTTGTGACAAACAAGGTAAGCACATAACTAATAAAAAATTTTTTAAAAAATGAAAACCTCAAAACCACCCTTTTTCACCCTACATGGACGACCCAAGCAAATTCAATAAAACGTTTAATTACATTCATTTGACGGACACTTTTATCCAAAGCGAGTTACAATACACTGAAGTTTCAGAACAGTGTGAGAACCAGAGGAGAGTAAAAAGCGCTAAAATCTTTGTCGGAGTAGTGCATTAGGAGGAGACGCTTTCTGAACAGATGTGTCTTCAGGAGGTTTTTGAAGCTAGAGAGGGAAACTTCCTTATCCTATGGTCAGCTGTTGATACAGATCAGATCACTGTCATTATAGTAGTGCAATCTGCTGCTTAAAGTAGAATTAAACCGTAACAGTGTATATAAATATCCTCCATTATTTATTTATTTATTTCCCACTATAAGAGAAACGGCACCTTCTGTCACTCTGACCACGTGACATCACATTAGCTGATTTACACTTGTTTTCCAAGCGAATGGATCCCAGTGAATGAAAATCAACAAAAAAATATATATATATTCACGACCACTGTCTATTCAGTAAATGCTGTTCACTGATCTTCATGTAACAATAAAAGCTGGTGACCAGTTATTCGTGATACAGAATGGAAAAGGACCAAAACAATAACCGCCAATAGATAGAGAGAGAGGAAACAAAAGGAGCCAGGAGCTGAGAGCTGAGAACAATAGCACGTCGTCTTCAAGAGCTTCTTGGGTCCTTTTTAGATTTTCAAATGGCAACAGAACTGATGTGAAACAATGTAGCCACATATCTATGCTCTACTCCACCTACAGTAACGGTTATAAGGGTTATTGTCCTAATGTGGAATATATCCCAGTGCCCATCCCAGCATAAAAAACCCTCAAGAGTCTCGATTTAGATGCTCCAGAGCAACACCTCTCATGACATTTTCGAAAATATGGATAAATAATGGCTTCTTAATCGCATCTAGTATGATGCTGTTTTAAAAACACAAATAAAAACAAAAAAACAACTTGCCACTCACCTCCTTCTCCACGGTTCATTCAGGAGTTGGAGTCTCCTCGAATGTGGAAGCTATTCGAGTTTTAACCCTGTATTTAAACTCAGCATCGTTCATAAAGCGCACGCCCGTGTTTTCTCAAATAAACCTGCATTAACAGCCATTTCGACTAAGGAGAATCATAACAGGTGAATTATTGCTCCTCCTCACCACAATTTGTCAGTGGTGGAGAAGACAGAGACACTACCACTGGCTGAGACCAACCCCAAACCCTTTCCGTTTACTCGAAGCCATTCTCATGTTAAACAAATCCTGGGCATTTCCACTGGTCAGTCTCTCAGTTATAATTGTACTGGTCCAGTTTGGTCCAGTATCTCCAGCTCAGCTCGGTTCAGCTTTTCACCCGCTCTAGGCTTTGTTTGGACTGTACCATTGAAGGGATGAGAGCAGGGGGAGTACTGGAGAGGAGCACAGACTGTCCACATCATAATGACAGAAGCTGGATAGCGCTGGGCAGTATACGCTGTAGGGACAAAAGTATTGGGACGGTTGACCATTACACCAACAGGGACTTTGTAAATTGCATGACACTGCATTCAGATACTTTAATATGTAATTGATCCCCCTTTGTAGCTATACGAGGGTGAAGGGGGGGGGCTCTTCTTGGAAGGCTGTCCTCAAGATTTTGAAGTTTCTGTGGGGAATCTGTGCCCATTCATTCTGTATTCATTCTGATGTTGGACGAGAAGACATGGCTCACAATCTCCGTTCCAGTTCATCCCAAAGGTGTTGGATGGGGTTGAGTTCAGGGCTCTGTGTGGGCCAGTCAAGTTCTTCCACATCAAACTTATCCAACCACGTCTTCTTGGACCTTGCTTTGTGCAAACCATAAAAAACAGGTTTGTCCTA
This sequence comes from Brachyalestes nurse, assembly GCA_037974405.1. Lineage (NCBI taxonomy): Eukaryota > Metazoa > Chordata > Actinopteri > Characiformes > Alestidae > Brachyalestes > Brachyalestes nurse. The sequence continues at coordinate 15,516 of JBBPCY010096272.1, read as the reverse complement.
ATATTTTTGTCAGTTTTTTGTATCATGGCATCAAAATGTGAGATGATCTTTAAATTAGCATTTACAAAGCCAATGCTGCTCAACACTACAGGACTGTCCAAAAATAAATATAAGTTTATGTTGGTTAATGGTGTCTAATGGCATTTTGTGTTTTCCTGTGTGTATATATATTGTAATAGTCTACTAGGCTGAGTGTAGATGCATTTTATGGTTTCCCAGTGGGATCTAAACATACAGAAAACGTATTCTGAGGATCCACTAGTGCTCTCTCATGGTACCAATGAAGCCAATACCCACTGGGAAGCAAAATCATAAGGTTTTAAGCCTAATCGTTCTAATGGTCTTCTTTTAGGATACAGGGATATATTGTAAATATAATGCAAATGATTTATCAAATGCTATATATCACTTAAATATTGATAACACAGGAAAACAATTAATTGGTAACTTATATACATTTATATATGCACACACTGAAATGCACCAATAATCAATTACATTTGATTTCTCGCAATGAATTTGCACGGATATTATGCATGTATTAAATAATGTTATCTCTTATAAGGAGAACAGAATCTGATTTATTCGCGACTTTACGATGCGCACTTACAAATATGTATATAAACATTCCAATAATCAGTACTGAATTTAAATCCATCACCATGTAATATTTATAAAAATCAGAAATGTTGGCCAATTCATTCCTTTGCTCTCCATGACGTCTCAGACAGAGAACTTACCAGTTTGAATGGAAAAGCAGAAAAATAAATATCAGGTAAAAGTGCAGCATGCAAACTAAATTTCAGCGCTTTTACCCTAACACGCCACAATAGCTCAGTACAAGCGACAACGCATCACTAAAGCTGGCATTCTGTCGCCCTCATGTGGTAACACCACATCAGTACAGCATTACAGGGCTTATACCTGAATGAATGAAAGTCACTGCAGTGCCTTTGCTTGTTCTGAGAAAATAACTGTGGCCATAAAAATATCTTCCATACCAAAGTTAAGACTCCTACAAATCATCATCCCTGTTTCTAATGTCCCGTGGTAGCCGTTACATATACAGGATTTATTGCATTGTATGACCAATGTTGCATACTAATGTTGCATTCCAATGTTGCATACAATTATCTAATTGTAGTTTTTAGACATAAATAGCATGGCAGCACACTGATCCATGCAGAAATGATCTGGAGTGACGTTTGTGAACTAATCATCCAACATTAGAATGATCTTAGTTGGGCTGAATGCAGTGAAATACTCCCAGCAAAACTCTAACATCTAGAGAAAAGCCTTCCCATAAGAGCATAGGCTGTTACTGCAATGGATAACAAACTCACTATTCCTTGATTTCACAAGAAACATTGGATGTCTAACATTGAACAAGCAGACGGTTCCCAAGCATTTCAACAGATAGGACCAGTTTCCCAGATCTAGATTAAGCCTAAGATTGTACTGAAAAAATTTCTAGTTATAATTCTCAGTTTACTCTAACATTTAGTCCACGATTAGGCAGAATTCGAGTCCAGGAAACCAACACACTGGGTTGCTGTTCTATGTCAATGACCGCAAACTATCCTGTGTCTTCTCTTAGTTCATGCTTCCTACTTTATGAAGCATGTATATGACTTCCCAGTTGTTTATATCGTTCTATGGTGTAACAGCACTGCAAGGACTTGAGTGGTTGAGTGTTTCTTAGTCCTTGTTCACTCTGCCCTGAGTGAAATCAATTGAAATCTATTGTTAATGAGCTTTGGGGTTGGACATCAAAGGCTGGACATAAATTGTTGACACAGATTTCCATTTCAGATCCTTCATGTACAGCATTCTGTATAAAACATTACACATACAAAGAGTGAAATGATGAAATTGAATTTATTCAGGGTGGTTTAAGTTGAATATAAAATGTGCCCTTCTAAAGCACCGTGGTATTTCTTTTCATAAACTCTGTTTTGTCAAGTTGTTGTCAAGTTAAGTCAAGTCACGTAGGTGTTTATAGTCATTTCAATCATATACATCATACACAGAGTAACGAAACAACATTACTCCAGGATCATGGTGTAACACAAAATACAGTGACAGAAACAAAACCACAGAAGTTCAGGCAGCACAGGACAACACAGAGCATAGCGAGAGAGAGAGAGAGAGAGAGAGAGAGAGAGAAAGAGGGAGAGTGCAAGACTTTAAAAAACACAAGAGCAACAAAACAGTATTAGGACAAGACCACATACAGTGCTGTCAGCTTACGTGGTATACGTAATAATAAATAAGTACATAAACTGCAGTCACTAGCAGTGACATGATTAAAATAATGTATAGTATATAAGTAATAAATGTTATTTTCAGTGGGTTTATTTATGTGGGACTGGCATTTGGGATGTACATTTCATTATGGCAGAAGAGTGTATACTTAGCAGTAAGCTATTTATCTATAATGTTTATACCCCAGCATTTTGTGTACATAGCACAGTGTATTTTATACAGAGCATTTTTCTGCCAAGTTTTATTTGGCTTTTGTTTTAGGTTTTATATTTTATTTTATTCTTTTCTCTGTGTCTCTGTGACTGTGCCAGTTTCCTCTGGGATCAATAACGTTTTCTGATTCTGATACGTGCTTCTGTGTGAGAGAAGGAAACTATTCAGTTCAGGAGAGCATCTGCATGTGAAGTGTAGTTTTCTAGTCAGTTGATGGCCTCTAGGAAGAAATTATACTACGGAAACTTTTAAGTTGACCCAAAAGAAGGCTGTTGAATCACACAACATTCCCGGCAGAGTGCTCAGGGGATGTTCAGGCCAGTTGGCAGATGTTCTCACAAGCAAATTTAACATCTATCTCAGCACCACTGTCATTCCAACATGTTTCAAAGCCACCACCATCATCCCTGTGCCCAAGCAGTCTTTGGTGTCCTGACTATTGTCTCTTTGCACTCACACTCTGTCATGAGATACATAAAATCACAACTACCCTCCTCACTGGACCCCCTGCAGTTTGCGTGTCGTCCCTACCCATCTACGGGTGATGCCATCACCACCGCCCTTCACCTGGCACTCATCCATGTGGACAAAAACAACACTTAAATGAGAATACGGTTCACAGGCTTTCATTCACCATTCAACACCACTGTTCCCGTGTATCTGATAAGAAAGCTGAGACCGCTGGGTCTGAACTCCTCAGTCTGCAACTTGATCCTGGGCTTCCTGGCTGGGAAACCTCAGTCAGTCAGGATTGGGAGCACCTCCACACTGAGCAGGGCCCCCCCTGACTGTGTGCTTAGCCCTTTGCTGTTCATGCTGCCGCCTCAAGACTGAAGCAATGCACAGCTCAAACCACATCGTATTTACTATGACACATCTGTGATGGGCAGCATATAGAGAGAAGGGGCAACAATTAATGGATGTGCAGAACCAACAACCTATCTCTTTCAGTTAAATTCTATTTGATTCATATAGCATTTTTTTTAAATGCAGCTTGATCTCACAAGTCTAGAGCCCCTAGTGGGCTAGCCAAGAGTGACAGAGATGAGGCAAAACTCCCGAAAGCTGGAGGAAGAAACCTTAGGGGGAAAAAAAACAAGTATCCTAATATAGACAAAACAAAAGAGATGGTTGTTGACTTCAGGAGATCATGCTCGGATCACTTTCTCTTGTTCCCATCGTGGAGAACTTCACATTTGCCAGGATTGCCAGTTCCTGGGATTTTTCTCCATATTTCATCCTGGGAGGACCAAGGACATATGCATCTGACAGTTAAAAAGTTCTGGAGCCAAGTGAGAAAAGTATAAGTTCTTCTAGGTCTTTAACCTTTCTTGTGTAAAATTTAAAACCTCATCATAATTTCTAAGACACAAAAGAATCAGACACAAAAGAGTTTTTGTTTTGTACCAAGGTGAAAAAATTCACACTGTTCTCTCAGGAGCCAAAGAGAAAATTGCTCTTATATTGATTTCAAGCAGCATTTAAAAGAGATTAAGAGGAAAAGGTATGCCAAGTCAAGTCAAGTAGGTTTACTGTCATTTCAGCCATATACACGGTTCAAATCCCAGAACTGCTAGTGGCACCACTAAGGTACCCTCTAGCAAGGTATTGTCCTCACATGCTGCTCCCGGGTGCCTACTGCCTCACTTGGTGAATGGGTAAAATGCAGAGAAAGAATTCACACTGTGCTGTGCTGTGATGTGGACACTTTAGTTTTTGTAGTACATGAGAAGGTGCTTGATATGAATAGACCTCTATGGACGCCTGCATGGAAGGCCCACTGAAATTGTACGAGGTGTCTTTAAGGTGACGTCATCCTGGCTCAACTTGCATCTTCCCCCAGCCGAGCAGGTTCACCTTCTGTCTCTATAATTATTATCTCTGACAGTAACAGGCCTCAGAACGCGTATACAGCTGTTATTGCCGTGGATAACCGTGCATGAGAATTTCCTAATGCGATAGATTAGATATTTTAGACCTTGGACCTGCGTTTTTAAGGTAAAAATATAAAACAAGACAAAATGGCCGAGCTACCGATTGGAAAAGGGGTTTCTGCAGGGAAGATAGCGAGCAATGTGCAGAAAAAAATAACCCGTGCTCAAGAAAAGGTAAGAAATGTGCTTGCATGCCCCCATCATTAATGTCATGTTTTGCATGCGTCGTCCGTATAGGCTGGACAGGCTGAAGCCCTGCTGCCATGTCGTGACAGGCAGTATTGCGTCGACCTCTTATGTGTATCGTACTGAGTCAACTTCACCTTCCCAGACGATGAAATATCGTCGTATTTCATGTTACAGCGTGTGGGGAATAAAGCAGACGAAGCCTGTCCTACTGCGCAGACTCAGCCTGCTCATACCCCAGTCCATGGTGCTGAAGCAGCTACATCCGTCCTTACATCCATCCATCCTCTGCAGTGAGCCCTGCTTATAGAACCTCATACATCCATCTATCCATACATCCATCCATTCGCTGCAGTGAGTCTTGCTTACAGAGCCCAGTCCATGGTGCTGAACCAGCCACATCTATCCCTGCATCCCTACATCCATCCATCCATCCACTGCAGTGAGCCCTGCTCAGTCTGTCTGGATCTCTCTGCAGGCCAGCTGCTTCTGCATTCTGGCCCTTCGCAGAACACCGTAAGAGTTTCCACTTTGAGTAAACCAGGCACAGCATGGCAATAACCATGGGCTTTGACCCAGAATCATAAATCCTGATTGCTAAGAATCTGGACCCCATGAGGTATACCTAACCCTTACCCTGATCCTGGACTCATAAGCATCTAAGCCAGAGGTCCCCAACCCCCGGGTCCGTGACTCATTTGGTATCAGGCTGCACAGAAAGACAGATTATCAGAGTCTGAAACATCTTTTATTTTGAACAAAAAAACCCTCTTGTATTGGCACGTAATACAGTACATAAAAAAGTTTGCCCACAAGCTAGCAAAAATGAGTAAAAAACAAACACGCTTTGTTTTTAGTTGAATCTATACCGGTCCAGGAATATATTGTTTTACATGGAACTGGCGTAAAAAAAGGTTAGGGGCCACTGATCTAAACAATCCCCATATTTAGAGAAGTCAAGTCAAGTCAAATAGGTTTATTGTCATTTCAGCTGTACACAGTGTAGTACAGGACAAAATGCTGAGTGCAGAGAGAACAGAGGAGCAATAAGACAACATTTAGGGCAGTTGACATTTGAATGAATACACTATACTGTGTTCTAGTAGTGGAGGTGTTAGGTGAGCAAAAATGCAGAATGGAGGTAGGCAGCAATAAATCATAATTGTGCAAATAATAGCAGCTGCAGGACAGCAGGTGTAGAGTGTATAATAAATACAAGGTTATTAACAGTAGCAGTTGTGGTGTAAGTTGCAGTTAATGTGTGCTGTAAAGGGAAAGAGAAAAAGATCCTATGTAGCTAAACTGCTGAGAGTAAGTTAAGGTTAGTGTGTGAAGGCTGTAACCTTGTTTACACCAGAGCACCAGCAGTGCAGTGAAGCAGTCAGACTGTAAGAAAATGAGATTGATGTCAGTGAGGGCGATGGTGTCTGAAAGTTAGTGCTATGTTTGAGCTGCTGCGGTGTGCTTTTCCCATCTGTTAGTTTATGATTTTGGTGATGTTCGTGGCTAAATTGACAGACGACTTGAATTTATGGCGCCGTCACCACACCGCATTTCCACTGCACCTCCAGTTATTTTCACTCACTCAACTGTCCAATGTTTTTTTTCCCCCACTAACATTTTTCTAGCACTTTTTCTTTTCTCCCTCTGTTTTTTTGTGTTATGTGGTGAAAACATTGCCTTTTTTCTCCTGGGACACAGAACTGCATCCATTTTCAGGTTCTAAAACAGTCAGCTGACATCATATCTTCAGGTTAATCATTATACTGACTGAGTATAATAACAAACCAAATATTATCAAAAAATATTCTGATCTTTTTAGAATAGATCAGAATAAACTTATAAACAGATAAACGGTCTGTAATGCCTTTAGCATGGAGCTAGTTGATAGAGGGCGCTTGACTGAAACAGCAGCACATATTCTCTGGAAGTGACTTTTAAAGGTCCTTTTCTATAAGATCGTTTTTTTCTCGCTGGAGTAAAAACCTTAAAAAACAAACTTTTCGTCATTACTAGTAATTTTGCACAATGATTCATGTAGAATGGTTAACATTTTACAAACTTAGAAGCTCAGAATCAATAGTTTATGTACGTTAACGTGTTGCCCATATTAGCTGAGAAGAGGAAAGATCTCACTGTATTGAAATGATGTGTATTTTATGTATACCGCTTATTCATTATTTTGTAAATATACTGTAAGATGCACCTTTAGGAATTATTTTTGGAAAATAAATGAATTATAAAATCAATAAATGAGTTTTACTATTTTGTCATTAAGTCAAGAATATAATGAATTTGTCCAAAGTTAACTAGCTATTTCATTTTTAAAGAGAGGTTTCAAAAGTTCAACAAGGTATTAACTAGCATTAAACAGCAAAAAAGAAAATACCTTGGCATATACATTTAATAAAGATAAATATAAGTTGTAATATAGATAAATAGATAATATAGATAAAAATGGGATAATATAGATATAATATAGATAATATAGATAAAATGGGATACTAAAAGAATTTATAACAATAATGACAATAAACAATCAGTATTTTGATTAACAGTTATAAACAGTCTAAGGTAGCTTTCAGGCACATACATTTATTGTCACATTATTTTAACACATGAAGATGGTGATGTGAAAGTGGACACTTTTCAGAAAAGATAGTGGCATAAATTAAAAAAAATTTCAAAACACAGTCTCATGCTCCAAGCAAGGCAGCACAGGTCAGTGAAATTTAGTCCTTTCAGTGGCTTTACAAAATACCTGTAAAATAAGCTCCTGAATAGATGTTATCTGACCACTACTGAAATACAACCTGCTACAGGTACCACAGCAGTCCACTGAGTACAGTGTAGCAAAGTAAGTGTTACCATTCCATCCTCAAAAGATTAAACAGTCCACATTTGGTCCATGAAATGGATGTAATACTTTTTATTATAAAGGTATTATCCAGTGCTACAGCTGATTATGGACTTTGGCTTTAGTGCTGACAAATACTGTGGAATTGAGTGACCTGCATTCTTAGTCTGTTAGTCAATAGAAGATGCTAGACTGCCTGATTTGTATTAGCTTGAATAATTAAAATGCTCTTTCTGCATTATTTTTATGGCAAGCAAATTATGGCAAGCAAATATGGCAAGCCTATTTTTATGGCAAGCAAATGTGTATCAATAAAGATAGGCACTCATAAAGAGGCAGGTCAGTGTGTAAGGCCAAGGATGCTAGGCCCTCTCCGCTCAAAGGAATAATGATAGATCTTTTATTATTTACAGAAAAACTATTTATACCATGTTACGAGTTATATAAAGCTGGACCACCACTAACCAGGTGTTATTTGGGTAGTGTTTTAAAACTCTGTCCGTACTGTTGTGTGTGATCCATTGTGCACAGCACACATATACACAAGCTAACATGCCACTACCATGTCACTGGTGTGAGAATGATCCACCACCTGAATAATACGTGCTCACTTTCGGTCCTGTGGGCATCCTGGCTATGGATGAATAGTGTAAAGTGAGCTAATAAATGATGCAGAGAAGCAGATGGACTATAGCCTGTCATTACAAAACACATTTAAACTACAAAACTCAATTATCTGGGAAGTGGACAGTATGAATAGACTGGTAAAATGCACAGTATGAATAGATACAAGGTAGATATACCTAATAAAGTGTCTTATCAGTGCACATATTTTTGTAGAGATGTAGACTATAAAATAACATTGACTCTTCTAGTGGATTTAAAATGACTTTCCCAGTTTCACCTGAGTACTGTAGTTTGCTTCTTGAATGATGAAACCTCTCTGTGATCTTTCAGGTGATGCAGAAACTTGGCAAGGCGGATGAAACAAAAGATCTTGCATTTGAAGAAGGAGTCATTAACTTTAACAAACAGCTGGTGAGAACTTACTTTGAATCAGTACAATTGAAACATTGTAGCTCTTTATTGCATTCACACTGCATTTGTAGTATATTTCTAACGTATTTCACATTGTGATCTTTTTTTGATAGGCTGAGGGCACCAAGCTACAGAAAGACCTGCGAGCCTATTTGGCTGCTGTTAAAGGTGCACTCATTCATTCGAATTTGGCTGTTTTATACTGATTGATTACTCATTAAGTGTTTAGTGTAATTGCTGGTGTCTTTCTCTTTGTCATTTAACAGCAATGCATGAGTCTTCCAAACGTCTCCAGGAGTGCCTGGCTGATATGTATGAGCCAGAATGGTATGGCAAAGATGAAATGGATTCTGTTGTTGAGGTTAGTGTCTATTTGGCTCTTCTTATTAACATTATCGTGACAGAAGTTGTGTGAAAAGTTTGTGACTTACATTTTTTTCTTCAAACTTTTTTCTTATGTTGTAGACATATATAATGCTTCATTCAAAGTCTAGTTTGTTTGTCCATTGTTTTCTCTGATTTCTATTTTTTTCTGAATTTGAGAAATGTGCTAGAGGAAATGGCGGAACAGTTGGGAGGTAATTCAAAGCTCTAGGCTTAAATGTAGTAAATGTCAACGTTATTTAGACTTTACAGTAGCTTGAACACCTGAAGTTACATTAGATAGAGTTAGATAGAGTTAGATAGAGTTCGACAGATAACCCTAACCCTAACCCTAACATTATGCATTGAGATAGTTGTAGATTTGGGTGTACGAGTATTGTTGTGTTTGCCATTTCACAAAAAATATGAATGTGTGAGTTGCAGTTTCATTGAACCCATAGAATTTCTGTTCTGTTCATTTCTGTTGCAGGACTCAGACCTCCTGTGGACAGACTTTCACCAGAAACTGGTGGATCATGCTTTGATCTCTATGGACACTTACTTGGGACAGTTTCCAGATATTAAAGTAATGAAATGCCATATTTGTTTAGACATTCAGATGTGTGGGATTCATGAGCGCTCTTGTGTAATAGGCTTGTGTGCTAAACACGTGTCTCCTTTCATAGGCCCGTATAGCCAAGCGAGACAGGAAACTGGTGGACTACGACAGTGCCCGCCACAACTTTGCTTCTGTAAACAAGGGCAAGAAAAAGGAAGGCGGGATTAAGATTACCAAGGTAACTGTGGCAAGGCATTTATTGACACACATTTTTGCAAACAGTGCTATAGTTCAGCTCATGAGAGAAAAATGTTTGGTCATCCTCCTGACCTTGTCAAAGGGTGTCTTAAATAAAATAGATTGTGCCCCATTTAATCATAGACATGGCAGGCATGCTTTTTTAGGCAGATAGTTTTAATTCTTCATTCTCTTTTTGCCTGGTTTTATTTAGCCAACGTCTTTGTTGGAGAGGGCCACTCCAGGGTGGGCACAGGGGATTCTTTCTGCACATAATGTCGCTCAGACCAACCTGTCCCGGTGTCAGGTAATTAAAAAACACCTTCTGTTCTTTAATGCAGGTGTCCTGTTAGTCTTTGAAAGTGTTGTATACTCTATAACCAGTAATTGTTCATATGTTTGTGTAAAGGCAGAAGAAGAGTTAGAGAGGGCACAGAAGGTATTTGAGGATATCAATGTAGATCTTCAGGAGGAGCTTCCATCACTCTGGAACAGGTAAAAACTTTCTATTGTTGAATCATCTACTAGTCAACATTATTATATGACAGTTCTATTACTGAGATAAAAGACAAAGAATAAATACTCAGCTGTACGACTGATGTTAGTTTCTCCCTGCCACTAGCACCAGTATTCTTGTGAGTTGTTTGTTGTGTCTAAACCATCAATTTTGGCTTGAAGCACTTCAAAATAAACTTACCTAGCTTTTGTGATTTTTAATAATCACTTAACATTTTAACTGTGCTTTTAGTGTTGCTTCAGAACGGTGTTGCTTCATTATATTCAAACTATGTGCAAGTAGTCAGCAGTGGACATGAACGTGACAGAAATAAAAAAAAAATCTTTTTTCGTCATGTAGCAGTTTCCCCTCAAACAATGTATTTTGTAGACTTCATAATGTTTTAGTGGACGCCCAGAATTTAAAACTATCTATCGTTTCACCTAGACTTTGATTTTTTAAAGCCTTTTTTGCCCCGTGTTCTCCTCATGCCTTTGGGGGTTTTGCCAGTTATTCCAGTTTCCTTCTACAGCCCAAAGGAGATATGAAATAGCCCCTAGCATGTGACTGTGTGTGTGTGAGAATGTTTGTCTCTGTGTCTTCCCTGCAATGGACTGGTGAACTGCTCAGAGTGTTCCTTTGCCATTCACCCTGTGGGATCTGGAATAGTCTCCAGCACCCTAATGAATGAATGGCCATGAAAAATATCAAGCTTTTGATGTACATCTACTTTTCTCTCTTGTAGTCGTGTTGGTTTCTATGTGAACACTTTCCAGAGTGTATCTGGTCTGGAGGAGAAGTTTCACAGAGAGATAGGAAAGGTAAGGACTCCAGAGCTTCAAAATGGTTCAAGCCCATATATAGTCTTAACTTCACCCAAACTCAAAAGCATGGTCCAACCCCAACCCTGTCTGAGTGACATCAAGCATTCAGTTTGACACTGACTTGAGCTCAGGAAATACTGTCCAAACCCAGACAAAACCTGACAGGACAGGGAAATGAATATAACATCGTATGAATGTAATAAGCATTATTTGACCATGGAAAAGATTGTGATTTGATCAGTTAATTAGCAATTTATAATTGATAAGAAATTCTGCTTTAACAAATATATTGTAACTCAAATCTATTGATCAGCATCCCAAACATTTGATTCCACATAAACCGTTGAGAAAAAGAAATGGTGGGTGATAGAAAGGACATAGTGGGAATCGGGCTGTGAGGACCCAAATGTAAAATGTGAAACTGAGCCCGACACATATTTATGAATTGACATCTGATCTTGAGATGACAGACATTACAAGCTCTACTCCACCTAGAATTTAAAAGCATGCTTTCGTATATGAAATTAATGTCTGGTTTTATGTGTGCTTTTTCTTTACAGCTAAGCCAAAATATGTATGATACATTGGTGAAACTGGAGAGTCAGGATATGTCCGGGTCAGTCATATATTTGTTTTGTTTGCTATGATGATAAATTCACCTCAGAATAGTCTACATTAACTACACATTTTTCAGAGACTTTGCCAGTTCGTTCAGTAGAGGTATATCAAGACAGATACAAGCATGTCTGCTTAGTTTGACAACACTGTAAACATGTAAAAGAATAAATAAATAAACAAATAAACACCAACACTCTCACAGAAAAGCAGATACCCGAGGGGGGACATCAGCAGCAGCTCCAAGGAGGTAACAATGGCAGCCCTGTAGTGCTGTGTGTGTGCGTGGGCATATGTATCTTTGAGAATGTGTGAGAGTGTGTATGCGTGCTGTGTATGTGTGTGTGCTTTCTCTCTTAATGGAGGCTTTTGCATTGCTGCCGTTTGCTGCCCACGTGGACAGTGGTTTGTCTTGTTTCAGATGGAAACTGTACACATCATGTTGTCTATAGTTCCTGTACAGTCACATCATGTGAATCCACCCAGAAGCTTGCATGCGTAGAATGAATTTGCATAAGGAACAATTTATCTGAGGCTCTTTGCATGAACAAAAGTTGCTTTTGTTACTGCAGACTAAGCCTAGTTTTTGAATGATACTGCTAGGCTAATGTAGGCGAGTGACACAGAACTGCCTGCTGAGGTTAAGGTTTGCAATGCACAGCAGCTGGGCTTGAATGGGGCCTAAAACAAGCATGAGAGTAAGAGGTCCCTCACTGCAAATAAGTCTATGGACATGCAGTTAATATAGCTATCCTTCATTTTCTAGGGACAGAATACAAGAGGCCAATCATACTCTGAGCCCAGGAGGACCACCAGCCATCCCCAAATCTCCATCTAAGGTACTAATGATACACTACCATTATTTTTCAAGTGGCCTTATAATAGTCAAATTCAGCTATAGTCTCTCTTTTACTACCTACACTCTAAAAAATAAAGATGCCAAAATGGTTCTTTGGAGTGCTGACATAAAGAACATTTCAACGGTTATTTCTCCAGCAATGTTCAGCCTTCAGTCTGCAGCGCCTGTGGCATGTGATCCAATATCCTGGATCGTAAATTCCCAAATTCTCTATACTTATAAAAAGTAACTTTACAGGAGATGGAAACACTTTCTGAACGTTAAATGTAAGTTTATGTAAACAAGAGTTTCTCTTTGACACGTTTGTCAGTTTTTATTGGTTTATGTTTTATCAAATTTAGGCACAGTGTCAAAAGCACCTGGTTCTTCTTTTAAAATGATGTAAAAAATGAAAAGCATAAAACAGAGATACAAGGTATTGTGCAGTGATTTTCGAGTTAGCATGTTTATGTTCTTTTCTAAAGGAAAAGTGTTTAAATTATTGTTGCACACTATAGATGCAGCAGAAAAAAGCTGTATGATATTCCATTAAAAGCCATTCATTGAGAATTCTTTAAGAAACCAAAGTTTTTCATTTCTCTTCACTCGGTAAAAAAGCATGTTGGTATGTTTTAACAGCTAAAACCTGCTGTTCCTCCACCTCCGAAAGTCACTCCCTCAAAGGATCTGAAGCAGGAGAACATCATTAACCTGTTTGATGAAGCATCGTCTACACCAGGCATCAGTGTAACATCTCCAACAGAAGTCAGTCTTTAACAAAGCTGAAAGTTGAAATAAGGCTAGGGGGATTTACATTGAATGTTTTTTACCTTTTTGAAACTATTTCTCCTCTCCAATAGTATAATGAACCAGCCACTAGTAATCTTCTGGACATGGACTTGGATGCACTGCAGGCTGCTACAACACCAGGTGCCACCAACCCACAGGTGTGTCTCTCCAACTGCCTCTCAGACTCGGAAGGTTCCAGACCTTTTTTTTCGGGTTTTGGTGTTGCACTTTCATGGTAACAATACGGTGTGGTTTTGTTTTAGTTGTTAATTAGTCTCATATTTATGTTTTGTCCCAATGTTATTTTTTCTAAAATCTTCTGAACACTGGTTATCTGAAGACCTGGGATTCATGGGAGGTGAGTGGGTTGTTAACATACACTCAGTTGTGTTGTAGTATTGTATGTTTTTGATGCACGTTTGTAAATGTCTCTGTGTTCCTCTCTGTTTGTCTTTAATATCTAATCAGCCTTTAGTAACTACAAATACTGCATAGAGAATTTCTTACCTTATAACAATTTGATGTAATTTTAAATAAAAAATATCTATTAGGTTTGATTATTTTAGTAAAATTCACAACTATTGAAAAATTTTACTAAATACACAAGTTTGTCTTGAAGAAATGCTGACACAGTCATGAAACACAGACAATTAAAGGAAAACTCCAAACTTTTTTTCCTTTAAAAAATCTTATCATAAACAGTTATAATCAGTGCTACTGAACTGCTACCTTTAGATTATGGTGCATTTTTATACCTCTAATGCTGCATGTTCAACATAAGAGCTCTTTATTTTCCAAAAAAACATTCTTGTTTAAATCCTGAGTCATAGCAATGCTCACCTCTTTCACACTCTCCTGGCCTTCGCTCTTCCTTCACTGGTCCCTGTGACTGACACCTGGCCATGCCTTCCCCTGGCTCCCATATGCCCTCCTACCCTTGCCCCCCCACCACTCCACACGGCCCTAACCCCGTCCCCCTGCAGCGAGCAGAGAACCAGACATGGGATGATGATGGTAGCCAGCCTGTGCGCACTGGCTGGGGGAATGATTCTACCCAGCCTACTTGGGATGATGATGGTAGTCAACCTGTGCGTGCTGAACCGGTATATCCTACCTGGGATGATGATGGCAGCCAACCAGTGGGCGCTCCAGCTGCAGAGCCGACTTGGGACGATGATGGGTCCCAGCCAGTGCGCGCTCAGGCTGTGGACAGTGAAGGGGTTCAGGTATTGTTCTAGCTGAGGCTGTGCCCATGCCTTGGCTAGCTCATGAAGAGCTAGACTGAAGGCATGCTGCTGTGGGCACCACCAGTTAGGCTCAATGGCATTTGGGATGTGCTAGTAGCAGTAGTGGTAGTGTTAGTAGTAGTAGCTGTAGTTGTGAGTTGAGCATGTTTGTGAGCAGAGATTTACTTTTCTTTGTTGTTGCCCTGTCTCTGTCCTTTTCTGTCACTGTCTGACTGTATCCCTCTATCTCTCTCTGTCTCTGTCTCTTTTATTCCATTTTACTTTTCTTGTTTGTGTTTTCAGGCAGCAGAAGGGCCGGCTACCACAGAAGAGACGGCAGCAGCACCAGCAGCAGTGAGTTTATTGCCACTGGGTTCTAAAACATTATCAAAAGCATGTGAACACATGTAAATTTGTCTTATGCTACTATTGTTCTTTAATTCCACATGCAGACTCTGCTGTGATCATGACTTCCTTTTCCTTATTTGTCCTTTCCTGTTTCCATGTAGACACCAAAAGAGACTAATGAGACCACAGAAGTAGAGAAACCGCCAAACTTCCTGTTCAAAGTAAGTCCCAGTTAATCACTGCTATGTGTAAACTCCAGCTAACCCTTATAGAATGTCTTGGATGTTTTGTCACATACAACAAAAAGTCTGTTTAGACTGTCTGAAGCTGTGTCTTATTTTTCACTGTAGGTTCAAGCGATGCATGACTATGTCGCCAATGACACAGATGAGTTAGAAATGAAGGCGGGAGACGTTGTACTTGTGATGACTTATGATAATCCAGACGACCAGGTCAGCACAATATTTTCTTATCTTCATTTTGTACATAATAGTAATACACAGGTGACAAATAATAATAATAATAATAATTTTTAAAAAACCCACAAACTGTATTAGTAAGGTGTGGGACCACCAAAAGCCACCAGAATGCCTTCAGTGCACCTTCTCATGGATTCTACAAGTCTCCGGAGCTGCAGAATCTAAAACAGGGGTGGAAAACCTATTTTTTACAAATTGTATTTTCTCAGATGTTGTCTTAGTTGGTGTTTTGATGATGGTGATAGAGAG